>VMBQ01003504.1:0-34651 GCA_007657795.1 Dreissena rostriformis
GAACTTTTTGAGAATGGTTCATGAACAGTTCATGATTGGCTTGAAGTGTTCATGAAATCATGAACAACATTTCGTCAAGGTGGGTCAAATATTATCAATCTGCATGCTGATTGGATTTAATTAGCACATTCAGCAATTGTCAGTGACATTGTATTATTGAATACATGTTATCTTGCCTTTTTACCTTCTTTAAATGATGTCTTTTGGGAGTATTTTTACTCTTAGATAATCTTGTTTGGCTTAAATGTAATACTTTGTTGCCCCCTTTAGCGAAGACAGTATAATTTTGTTGTTTTACTTTAAGATATTTGTTTTTTTTTTACATAAAACAAAAAAAATAAAAATGGATCTGTCCTTTTATTCACTAACTCTTTCATTGTATTCTGGTTACTATCAAGCCATCGCTTGCCGAACATTAAATTTTAAGTTTTAAGACAGCATTTAATAGGATATTTTTTCTATAGAAAAGATGTGCTGTGCTCCATGTCTTAAAAGTGACACTCAGGCTATAAAACTGCTATTTAATATGTGGTGAAAGTGTTAGCTACATTGTTCAACCATGGATTGAATGTTTTTAACTTTTAATTTTATGTCTTTTGAAGTGCTGTGTCCTCATGTTTAATATCACCAATTTAATACTAAAGCAATTTCTTTGCTATTAATTATTGCAGCCAGACCAGAAGTTTAAAACATTTCAATTAGGTTTATGTGGCCATTCTACAGTAAACTCCTACTGTTTTTAGTACACAAACACTTGACTATGGCATTCAGTTTTAATTTCTTCAACTGTCCATAATAACACAAATAACAGCCAAAGAGGCAATTTTCTTGTACGATATTCTGGCACAAGAGCTCTTAAACAGCAGTGATTCTGTAAAAGAGAAATAAATTGTCAATAACAAAGACATGAAACTGGCCATAAATGTGATGTAGGAAGAGAAAGAAATGCAACCGCAATCTAGGTTCCCTCTTTAGATTCGTTTTCGTTTTTTGTACTTTTCCATTTTATGACTGCACTGTATTTAGTGGCATGTGACCTCCCCCAATTATCATCAAACGTGACGCAGTGATCATGCAGTGCGATGCAGCCTTCCGAAATTGAACATCATGGTGGCTTGCTCTTTGAACGATGAACCATTAAACATGACTTTTGACCCCTACCCCACCCAGCCCTGCCTCCTTAAACCATCTTTTTTTCCAAGACTGTAAGATTCATTTAATTTGGGCTCAGTATGCATATATTGACAGCCAGACAGGACTTTTGACGGTTAACATGCATACAAATTAACAATTAACTGCACCAATGCATTTACAGGAGGATGTTTAACTGACCTAGACTGTCAAGACCTGGATTATCCACTGTCAATGTTCTCAGGATACTTTGAACTGCATTAAAATTACATGTATGGTTCAAGTTCATAGTATTTTCATTGTTCAAATATATATTAAGCATGAGCAATAATGAATATTTAATTTTCAAAAGAGAGGTTGCGATAATGTTGGATCAGCGTGGCACGGTCTATAAGTTCAGAAGTAAACTCAAATCAAGTGAACAGTGCCATCAAATATTATTACACGACTAAAAACGAGAAGTATCAACAAACATACATTAATTAATAACAATATAATAATATAATTATATTTTTAGAACTAAACAAACGCTAGGAACTTGTTTACAAACACTGCACCAAATACAAGTTTCATACATAATATTATTGTGATACATGATATACAAATATATACATTAATATATTTCAATTAAAAAATATCTCAAAGAAATCCGACAGTCCTAATCTAATGTTATCATCCACCATTTATGCGCAGACACGCTTACCATCAACGTCATGTATAATTAATTATTAGCCTTGCAATAATTTTCCCATCATTTTTTCAATTTTCTCCTGACCATCCAATACTGAAGAGCAAACCATCTTTTCTACCTACAGTCTACACCCAAAGTTAACGCGTTATTGCTTCATGATGTCCATATGCTCGCCTTTATAATCCCAATTTCATATTNCCCCGAGACTCTGACCACCCATGAGGGCTTTGGCTGTAGGCAACAAAGAGGACATGATACAACCTATTTGTTTACATATGTTTGATTGTCTAGTACAAGTATCCCTCTGAGCGTGCCTGACAAAGCATACAAGATGTCCAAGGTATGATCTGAATTAATGCCCGTTGACAGACACCGGTGGTTTGTTGCTTTATGCTACGCATTGTAAACTGGTACTATGATATGTAAAAGCGTTTGGTGCATATAGGGTGGCCTACTTGTATTGTTAACAACTGACTTATAACACAATTATTAAAGTTACATCTGCCTAGATAAAGATATTGATTACTGATTTAAGTAATGATTGTTTACCTGCTCTTTCAATGTTTTTATTTTAAAACATTCAACAATTGTAAGGATGAAAACTATTTTAAGTTCAAAGGTGTAATGTAATACACAGAAACTTGCATGGCTTAAATATCTCAAAATGTGCGTAAAATATACACAATTGAACGGATTATTCTGACTGAATCATAATAAACAATTGGGGTACAAAAAGTGCTTAATGCTTTTTATCTGCCATTAAAAGCAGGATATAAAACCCTATAGAAACCAGAAAAATCTGAGCTCTGTCTAAATATAGATCTTCTTACAATATAAAGGCATGACTATAAGAATAGTATGAACAGATTCTTAATAGTACTTGAAAGTCTCAACCAAGCAGCCTCAAGTTGTTTCTGCTATAACACCTGAATGGAAGATCCTAAATGCAGGATAAATCTCTCCCCAATCTCAGACAGTGCTGTCCTACACTGACATTTATTGACCACAGAAAACATCCAGGTCAATAAGAAACTTATACATCTATGGTTGCAATAACCGCTTTTATAAATTCTATTGTTTATGACTGTCCAATATTTTATAATTTAACCTGGCTCACAATACAAATTTGTCTACATATACATAGAAAAAACTTTATTTAAAAAATGAGCCAATAAGCTCGATATCAAGGTCATATTCCTCGTGTTACTTCTACTGAAATTTTAATGAGCCACTCAATACATTTCTTGAAAAATATGTTGAGATTGTAAGCATATTTCAACAGAGTTTAAGAGAGGGCTCTTGTCTTTGAAGACTCTTTTTAAGATACCTCTCAGCAGAATTTGTAATAATTTTAGATTTTTGTAGATTTTTAATGATTGTTCAAGATTTTTATTTGAATTCCTTGGATTCAATTGGCATGTAGGCACAGTATTCCTTTAATTAAATACCATTAAAAAAGTGGGTTAGAAAAATATTTCTTTTCTTACTACAATAAAACCTGATTTGCGCATATGCTTTCTGTAGAAAATTGATTTTATGGCATCTTCTTAATAAGATAATTAGCCTTGAACTATTAATTTCAGAGAAAAAAAAGCTACATATTTTGTTCTTTATTTTTATGTATCTTATTCAACTTTCATAATAATTATTACACAGCATAGTAAGTTTTATCATAAGATCATGAACTCTGACATAGTAGGGTCAATCTGGGTAATTTCGGACAGTTGAGTAATTTCTAACAAATGTGTATGTTATAGATCATCTTAATGACATGTATTCAAGATAACTGAATATATTGTACCTTATTTAAGAAGAGCACTCTTTGGGTGAACTGCATGTCTAAAAATACCCAGCATAGATTTTTGTAAATTGCGCATAATGGGAAAAACTTAATGATACCGTCCAAGTTCTCCCAGATTCTTTTAAATAAATTAACGCCCTAAGTTTTACTATGTAATTAACAATAGCAAAACCAATACTGTCCGAAGTTTCAATACACTGTCAGAATTTAAGTTAAGGTTACATCTTTTCTGACGTAATTGAAGTACTTTACAAAATAGTCAGCTTTATAACATCAATGATAAAAGTCAAAGAAGACAGGGATTTCTCAATTTCATCATCATTACAAAGGGATATACACTGTAAATCCATTATAACATGATCCGTTATAATGCTGTACCCAATATAACCCGGGGGGGTGCTTGGATCCCGTTTTTTTTCCAACTGTCCATGTTATGCAACTACTTCATGTATTTTCAGAAAACTTCAAAGATGGCGGCGCTCACAGCTTGATTGCTGTATTCTACAGTCCGTTTAAACGATTTTAATCCCTTAGAGGTTCAACGACACTCGGCAGGCAGTTGGTGTTAATATGTTGTGTAATGTCAATAAAGGTGTGAAAAACTAGCGTGACAGTGTTTATGTTCCGTATCATGAGGGTGGTTCAATGCGCTATAAATGCGGTATAATTACGGTACCCGTATAATTAGGTGAGAGAAATTAATTTAATAACCCAGATGATTTATTTACATGCAAACGCCGAGTAATTGTTAACAGAAATTCACTTTCATTTTTACTCGGTTTCAGAAAGTCCCCGTGAAGCATGTTTTTTACATGACTGCGTATGACGCAATAAAACATTTCTTTGTCAGGTATTGCATTTAATCTAATTTTAAATTCGCTCGTCCATTGGCTGCCATAATTCAATCAGAACCGTACCTAATGAATGCTCTATCCCATAATGCACTGTACTCTTTTCACTTCTGAAATAATGCGTAGGCATATAATGCTCGTGTTAACGGATTTATTTAAACACATTTATGGTCATAACATGTCAGGATCATTTGTGGTAATTATTTCGGATTATCGGATATATACGCACACTATAAAAGCGGTATGTATACAATTATCGATACAATTCGGTTTATATGCATGTATTGGAAAATGACAACACAGCATGGCAATAAACAGGGACCAATACCATACCTGTTTGTATAGGCCCCGGCAATAAATACGCTCAGAACTTATAACCCGGATCCGTTTATAACACGGTCGCGTTGATTGGACCCCGTCAATCGCATAATAAAGGATCTATAGTGTACTACAACGTTTTAATAAGGGGAGACCTTGCAAAAACTGGCCAAATTATTCCGATCAACACAAGTTTCTAAGTTGCGTTATAACGGTTTCCATTTGAATCTTTGCTACTTTTTACCACCAGTGCTTACAAAATAGGTATCAAAATACAAAATAGGTATCAAAATACAAAATAGGTATCAAAATACAAAATAGGTATCACAGCAATTCAAACTGCTATGGAGCACCTTAATTTACTGCAGTGGTGAGATGCATCTCACAATAATGTCTTTATTAAATTGCTTTGCTAAATTATTTCATATGCAAATGTTTATTAAAACTGCAAGAAAACTATGCCATTTTAAATAGAGAGTATAATAGTAATAATTATAGAACAAACTATATATAAAGAAAAAAAAGCACCAGCTCTTTAATTTCAAGAGTACAAAAATTAATCAATTATCTTTGCAAATGTAAAACAATTTGCTACATTTTTCTTTTTTAAGTACACCACCTGTGAAAATCTGAAATCTTTAAAGGCGAATCTATGAACACTGCTAACAGTTTTATTTCAAATTTATTGCTTAGAAGTAATAACTTCTTGTATTATCATATCTTTGCTGACACACGCCCCCTGTGAAATCTTGACTGGCCTTATTGGATGCTCTCAATTGAAATATTCTTGGCACGCAACACAGATATGGTAACGAGAATGTTTTAATTTCATTGAAATTATCATTTAAAGAGTAGATAATGAACTGTGAAGAAGCTCATTAAAGTAACATTTGTTAATTGTCATTAAAGTCATGTATAATGTTCTTTTGATGGTTCATGTGTACAAAATATAACGAAATCGCTTAGTTATATTTATTTAAGATAAACATAAAATGTGTGCATGTCAGCATTAAAATACTCCATTTCTATGTTTTATCAAATAGCAGTTTTGAACATAATTCAACATCAGAACGAGTAATCCCTCTGTGTTTTCAAACAAGACAAAATAGCCACTTAAAAAAAGCCAAATAAATTTATTTAAAAAAAAAAAACACTTGATATTCAAGAATCAAAGTAAGATATGAAGATAACATTTAAAATCATACCCAAAAGTAATGTAAGGTTTTTTATGCTGATTTTGAACTAATGACATCAACAATTTGAAATTCAAATTGTAAACAAAAATCTAAACAAGAGTGACAGCAATACATTTTTTTTTAAGCCAACACTAACATGATCATATCATGAATGTGGTGCTAAACTGATCTATATAACACAGAAACAAGGATAAGAGAATACTGTTCTTGCGATAAACCTTCCTAAATATGAATTGAGGCTTGAATTAAAAATAATAATATTATACCTAAATGGCCAATGACATCTTACGCAGAGAATCAATTTATTATTACTGGGCACTTACTCTTTCGACCCCAATTTTCCGCAATTTCCCACTGAACGTGACAACTTCGTAATTCATGATTTAATCAGATAAGTTCACTAATGTATTCCATACACGGATATTTTCATGCTGGTTTGATTAATCATATATCAAACAGTGACAGTCTTCCATACACCCAGGTGTGAAACGAAGGTGAACAGCTCAAATTAAATTAGCGAATGTTAAACGTTATACTCAGAGCTTGTCAAAATTAATGAAAAAGGTCAGCAATCATTCAGTATAATTATTATGATTATTATTATAAAGCCTTCCACAAGACAGGTAATCATATTTAACATCATAGAGAAAATGTTGGTGGTATGAGAACAGGCAATCAATTATTATTGCCGTTGTCATTTGTAATTGTGAGGCCCATGAACTTTGAACCATTTGAAAACACATCACAATCAGTTTAACATCTCCATTACAGAATCATCTCAAACTTAGCAGATTGTCAATCGGATAGAACACATTTTTCCTTAAGCTATTTTTTCTACTTAAATACCATGATTCCAGCAAAAAAATCTCACTTTAATATGCATACTTCTAATTTCTGCAAGCATACAAATTTAAACAAGGGCTGTGTGTAAAACATGCATGCCCCACATATGGGCTGTCAGTTGTAGTGGCAGCCATTGTGTGAATACATTTTTGGTGGTGGTGGTGGTGGTGGTGGTGGTGGTGGTGGTGTACGGAAACCATTTTACTGTGATGAGTCACCGTGACCTTGACCTTTGACCTAGTGACCTGAAAATCAATAGGGGTCACCTGCCGGTCATGACCAATGTCCCTATGAAGTTTCATGATCCCAGGCGTAAGCGTTCTTGAGTTATCATCCGGAAACCATTTTCCTATTTCCAGTCACTGTGACCTTGACCTTTGACCTAGTGACCTCAAAATCAATAGGGGTCATCTGCCAGTCATGACCAATGTCCCTATGAAGTTTCATGATCCCAGGCGTAAGCGTTCTTGAGTTATCATCCGGAAACCATTTTCCTATTTCCAGTCAACCATTTTACTGCTTCAGGTCACTGTGACCTTGACCTTTGACCTAGTGACCTGAAAATCAATAGGGGTCATCTGCCGGTCATGACCAATGTCCCTATGAAGTTTCATGATCCCAGGCGTAAGCGTTCTTGAGTTATCATCCGGAAACCATTTTCCTATTTCCAGTCACTGTGACCTTGACCTGTGACCTTGACCTTTGACCTAGTGACCTCAAAATCAATAGGGGTCATCTGCCAGTCATGACCAATGTCCCTATGAAGTTTCATGATCCCAGGCGTAAGCGTTCTTGAGTTATCATCCGGAAACCATTTTCCTATTTCCAGTCAACCATTTTACTGCTTCAGGTCACTGTGACCTTGACCTTTGACCTAGTGACCTGAAAATCAATAGGGGTCATCTGCCGGTCATGACCAATGTCCCTATGAAGTTTCATGATCCCAGGCGTAAGCGTTCTTGAGTTATCATCCGGAAACCATTTTCCTATTTCCAGTCACTGTGACCTTGACCTGTGACCTTGACCTTTGACCTAGTGACCTCAAAATCAATAGGGGTCATCTGCCAGTCATGACCAATGTCCCTATGAAGTTTCATGATCCCAGGCGTAAGCGTTCTTGAGTTATCATCCGGAAATCATTTTCCTATTTCCAGTCAACCATCTTACTGCTTCAGTTCACTGTGACCTTGACCTTTGACCTAGTGACCTGAAAGTCAATAGGGGTCATTTGCCGGTCATGACCAATGTCCCTATAAAATTTCATGATCCCAGGCATTAGGGTTCTTGAGTTATCATCCGGAAACCATTTTCCTATTTCCAGTAACCGTGACCTTGACCTGTGACCTTTGACCTAGTGACCTCAAAATAAATAGGGGTCATCTGCGAGTCATGATCAATGTTCCTATGAAGTTTCATGATCCTAGGCCCAGGCATTCTTGAGTTATCATCCGGAAACCACCTGGTGGACGGACCGACAGACCTACCTACAGACCGACAGACAGACCGACATGTGCAAAGCAATATACCCTCTCTTCTTCGAAGGGGGGCATAATAAATAATACTAAAAAGCAAACTCTTTACATCTTTAAAAAAGTAATTTGTTTCCACTTAAATCCCCCTCTAAAATAGGGTAGGTAAGTTGTCGAAACTTTCTTTGTTGTGTTACCCTTTTTTATGATTTCCAGTTAAATCAGAATATGCAATGACATGCAATCTCTTTTTAATATTCTTTTTTTAGTAGTTAATTAACAACTAATTCACAAAATATGATTAAATATAGAAAAATTACAGCAAACTAAATATTTGTTAATGAATTTTGCAAATAAGATGGAAATCTCAGCCTGGAATATAAAAACAACAGAGCCGATGGCTCTAGGTCGCTCACCTCAACTAGAAGGTACTAAACTGTTTAAATCAGCTTTTGTAATGTTTTGAGAACCATATTAGAACTCCCCCAAGATATCATTAGACAAAATATTCTGAAAGTTTCATGATGAGTGGGCAAAAAATGTGGCCTCTTTAGTGTTCGCAAGCTTTTCAGTTAATTTGACCCAGTAACCTCATTTTTGATACCATGTAACCAAGTTCCGAACTCAGCCCATATATAATTGGGACAAATGTTCTGAGCAAATTTCGTAAAGATTGAGCAAAAAATGTGGCTTTTATAAAGTGGTCACAAGCCTTTTCTTAATGTTTGGATCCCTTGTGACCCAGTTTCAAACTCGGCAATATAATCATTAGGACAAAGGAACTCAACCAAGTTTCATGAAGATTGGGTGATAAATATGGCATCTAGAGTGTTCACAAGCCTTTTCTTCAATTTTACCTAGTGACCTAAATTCCCCCTCCCCTTGATCCAGTATTGAACTCGTCTGAGATATCACTTAAACAAAATAATGTTCTTTTTAAGTTTCATGACAATTGGGCAATAAGTGTGGCCTCTAGAGTGTTCACAAGCTATTTCTTTAATTTGACCTAGTGACAAGTTTGTTATCCCCTTCGACCCAGTTTCAAACTCGCCCAAGATAATCACGACAAATATTCTAACCAAGTAACATAAAGATTTGGCAATAAATGTGGCCTCTATCGTTCAAAGTTTTTTCTTTAATTTACTCAGTGACCTCTTTCTTGACCCCACATGACCCAGTTTCAATCATGGCCAAGATATCACTGGGGCAAATGTTCTGCCCAAGACATAAGAAGATTGGACAATAAATGTGGCTTCAAGACTGTTCACAAGGTTTTACTATAGCCATATACGGAAAACTGCCATGCCCCCTAGCAGCCATGCTTTTCAACGGTCTGTTACCATTTGCTAACTTGGACGAGATATCATTTTGACTTCTAGAGTGTTCACAAGTTTTTTCTTAAAATTGACATTGTGACCTTGATTTTGACCCGACGTGACCCAGTTTAGAATGAAGATTGGCTAATATATGTGGCCTCTAGAGTGTTCAATAGGTAAATGGTGAAGACAAACAACGGACGACACACAACGGAAAACAATATAGTGATCACAAAAGCTTTGTTCAGTTGAGCTAAAAAGTTTAGGGTCGGAGCAAAAAATGTTGTGTTTCTATAATTTTTTAAGTCCAAAATACAACAAGTATCAGATAATTGAGAAAATTTATACTGCAAAATGAATAAACATGTACTTCAAAGGTATTTAATGTCCTTTTTAAGAGATATTTGTATGCCATTTAAAGATTTCATGAACCCTTTTTCGAAGAATAAGCAATTAATTACTTCATTTTTTTATGTAATGTCAAAAATGGTGTCACTGCTTGATTATTTGAAGGCAATACAACCAAACCCAGCCTTAAAATGTCATAAATTTATGAATTTACTAGACTAGTTCATGAAAATAAGTGAATCGCAATCTCCATGAAGAAAATACATAACATCAATTGTTTCAGTATAACAATAGATTAATTAAAAAAAAAAATTCATTGAAAAGTAATAACTATGTCAAAATGTGAAACTTTAAAAGACCCTTAGGGTTATCTTTCAATTTATAGTTTATTAAACAAGTAAATACATTTTAACAGAAATGAAGAAACAATCATTGAGAAAACAACCTGCAGGAAGTTGTTCTTGGTGAAATTCTTAATTAATGCCAGAAAGTGTGCAGTATTAAATTATATTTTGAATATAATTGAAACAATGAAGTTGCTCACATTACCTCAAAGTAAATTATGTAGATGTGAACTAAGCAAGAACAAAACGTGGACCATGGCCTAAATATGAACTGACCTTGACCTAGATATAAAATGCGCGAGAACAGCACAACGACACTGACCTAGATATGAAGTGAGTAAAAAAGCCCAATGACCTCAATATATAAGTAAAGTAAACATGGAACAATGACCTTTACCTAAGATGAAAATTAGGTTCTGACTAAGAACAAATATATTTTCATTGAGATTATTCTGTGTTGAGCTAAAACTACATTATGACCTAGACCTCAATATGAACTGAGCATAAACAGCCCAATCCCCTTGACCTAGAAATGAACTGATCGCCAACAAAAGCGAGTAAATAAGGTATAATGACTCTCCCTATTATGGTTTAGGATCTGACTATGAACAAATCTAATGTCATTGAAATAATTCTGAACTGAGCAACAACAACATTATGACCTTGACCTATATATGAACCATGCTGAGTAAACATTGTGCAATGATCTTTAGTAACAATAACAATGTTTAAGCAATTCTAAGTTGAAAAGGGGCATTTCTTTTGTAATTTTCATGTAGGACAATGAAAACTCACATACACAACTTCATTTCATAAGGAACAATCCTACCAAGTTTGAGTGTTGTACATTGAAAAGTGTAGGAGAACTTCTCCGGACAAATTAGTGTCTACCAACAGACGGATGGACAGACATTATGAAAGGACAGATTCAAGAATACCCTCTTGACTTTGTCGTATTGGGGGGAATTAAAATGTAATATTTTACCTTCATTAAACCACTTCATTATTTATAATCATCAGTTGTTTTTAACAAGTTTAAAGTGAATGAATGAAACACAAGCCTTGATTGCATCTGAGTAATTAAATAATATTGAACCTGAAGAATTATTGCTTTCTTTGTTAATTATCTGACAACCAATTTGGGGAATCTGTGAAAAACCGTCAAACTGGGTCAGCGTGAAATTGGCCTATAACCTGCAATCAATCACGGTCAAACTGGGTCAGCGTAAAATTGGCCCTACAATCAATCAGTCTAAGGTACTGCTTTTATTATGAGCCAGACAGAATTTTTGTCAAAAGCCACATTTTGAGACAAATTATCAATTTATGAAGCCAATAAACGTCACTTTGGACAGGGACATCTATAAACTTTCTTGATTTACGAACATCTTATAATAATTGTTACAAATGGTTTTCGCAGCTGAGTCTGTAATGCTCAAAAGGAGAATGTCGTCTGCAATCCAGACTTAGCCTATAGGTAAATGTGTCCCAAAACTAGTGTAGAAAGCCATTGATGTCGTTTGTCTATTGTAAAAAGCAAAGGTGGGCAGTAAGCAATCATTTATGAAATATATTGAAAAATTGCATCAATTGCTATTGAACTGGAATCAAAGGATTCAGACACAGATTAACATTCCTCAGCCAAAATTTGGAAAAATGGTTGTGTTTGCAAAGGGTCTAAATATGATGCATATTTTATTCATTGAACTTCATTAAATATTTCCATATAACCTGACAGGCATATCCGCCATTGCAAACATCTGCTTCAGCAAGTTAATGGGCCCTTAGCAATAAAAATTATGGGCTAAGACCCCTTAAGGAGCTATCAAGTAAGGACAGAGACAAAAGAAACAGATTACAACCCCACGACCTCCCTCACAAATGTCAAGGGCGGATCACAACTCCAGGACATCACTATCATCAAGGGCAACACACTCCACCCACTAAATAAATACATAATGAGCCTTCAGGCAGAAGCAGCAAGGATAATGTTTTGCAAGACAAAAAGGTCAAACATTTTCTTTCTAAGTCTTCATGACTTTAAGACATTATTAATAAAATAATTGTTCCTAGTACATGAGACGATGCCATCAGGCCAACAGTTTCCCCCATAAATCTAGTTCAGACAATGTACGGAAAAGTCTCAAAGACAAGATTGGAGTCAAGACGTCCGCTGCCTTTAAGATGCCTAAGGCATTAAAGGGACTTTGTCGCTTTATCCAGAATCCTGGAGATTTTGGGCAAATCATTTTCAGAAACATTATACTTCAAATCAGCTGTATGCGGTTGAACATCACCAGGGGTCGAAAACCAAAGAAGTTAATAATAAATAGCACAATTTCACAGTAATGTGCATGTGTTATAATAATGAGCGGGGATACCAGTTACTTCACTCCCAATAGCTGACACATCAGCCAAGGAGTTAATAATCTCAGAACATAATATAATAAACCAAAGTACATTTTGAAATAGTTTGAATACTTCATTACTGTACATTTTATTTTAAGTATTTAAATTACTTTGAAAATGACACAATTAAGCCTTTGTATTTGTACCATTCCCTGGCCCTTTTTCCAAAGCTCCCATTATTATGAAACAATCCATTGTATCAATTAGGTATGAGGATGTCCCTAGTGGCACAGACTAAAAGCCCCCCCATGAAGAGTTATCTATTGTGTCTGATCCCCTGCAAGTTGAAGTTCATGAATTCATGAATGATTCATGAACTTTACAAACAGTTCATGAACAGCTCATGATAAGTTCGTGAAATTGATGAGAGCAAGTTCATGAACTAAAGTTCATGAATGGTTCCTGAACACGCATTCATGAACCAGTGAAGAATGGTTCATGAACAAGAGGGTTTCATAATTTATTAAAGAAAGATTGATGATTTGGTTCATGAACTAATGATGAACGATTCATGCACCTTTTAATCAAGAAAGATTCATGATTTGGTTCATGAACTAATGATGAACGATTCATGCACCTTAACAGATTATGTGGTTCATGAATTGTTCATAAGACATTCTTGACTTTGTTTTAAAGAACTAATGAGGTTTTTTTCATGAATCTGAAAAATGTAAATGATTCAACAACAAAATTGTGAAAATTATTCCCCATTTGGTTAAATAATTGATCTAGAACTTTTCATGAACTTGAACTTAGTATGTGGTTCAAAAAAGGTATATTGTATATTTTTGCCTTTTATTAAGAACTAATGAAGAACTTTTCATGAATTGCTGTTTTTACAAAGGAAGAATATTGTGGACACAGGAAGTTGAAATGGCAGCAAAATGAAGACACATCATGGTTTATATTATATTTGGAAATGTAAGTCTTTAATAAATTACTGGCTAAACTGATCAGCCATTGGTTCCATTTCAACTTCCTTGGCACTGTCAGTGTAACCATTTTCATAAAAAAATAAATCATATATTATCAGGCTGATTTAAACAGAAGAAAAAAGAAAAGAAATTAACATGTCATCCAAAATAGTTAATATCCGAATATATGGTCACTTTTGACATCTTAAAATAAAAAAGACTTTTTTTTCTGTTGGAAAGCATATGCTTGCATACAACATTTTACTTCAAATCCTTTGTAAACAACCAGATTCTAACTTAAAAATTACCCTATATGACTGAGTTTAGTATTTATTACCAGAAGATAGGGCAATTCTTGTCTGCAGTATTTTTTCAGTAACTAAAGCATAAAAATGTAAGAACCGATCAGGTATCAGCAGACTCAGTTGATAACTGATCGGTTCTTACATTTTACTCTGTCAAATAAATTATAAAGTGTCATTTTTAATGGTTTGATATTGTGAAATGTGCCACTTCCCATGGAGGGAGGGTCAATAATAATTATAAGCTTGAATTTTAATGGTATGCATTAACATCTTGCATTCTTTGTTCTTGAAGTATTCATGAAGTGAGTGAGTTCCAACATCACTTGGTTCATAAATAGTTCTAGAACATTAAATTCATGAATTAATCTTGCTCTTTTCATGAAGTTTCCATTCATGAACTATTCATGAACTATTCATGAAGGTTAAATGGCCGCTTCATAAAGTGATCATGAAATATGCAAGTTCATGAAGGTTCATGAATGATTCAAGGTTCATGAATGATTCATGAACAAATTGATTCATGAATGGTTCATGAACTTATATTTCAAGAACTATTTCAGAAAGCGGCCATTTAACCTTCATGAAGAGTTCATGAATAGTTCATGAATGTTGTTCATGAATGTTGTTCATGAATGATTCATGAATGATTCATGAACAATTCATTAAACTCTCGCAGGGGATGCAATACAGATTTATGGGCATTTAATCAGATGTACATCTTATTTGACACAGCTTTATCCAGTTGAATTTATCTCGGAGAACCCATCTACAATAAGCATTTCCAACAATAAGCTTTTATTTTTTCCATGAATTTTCAGACAAGCAGCTTCAATAAATGTTTGAGTAATGATCTACAAAAGCACGACTTATCATTTTTTATAACAAAAGCGCTCAATAACTTGTGTTTTTTTTTGCGTAATTGTGGTGTCTATGATGCCAAGGTTAAATCAACTCACAACCAGACACACCCAAAACCACCAGTCTTTGTTGGCACATTAAATGCATCAGGACACGACCCACAACACAAATACATTCTGTACAGATCATCCACTGGCCACAACCGAAGCACACCCAAAGATTATATACATTTTGCTGGCACTGTAATGCCATTAAAAATGATTAAAGAGGCATAAGAACAAATGCATCAAAACCACCAACAAAGACCACAAATAATCTGGTTTTAGCTCTGCAAGATTGTTTTTTCTAATATTCTCTAAAAATTTAATCAGCCTTAACTTAAAGTATGCCCATCTTTAATTATCCACTAGGCTTGCACTTACAGGATACACTACATGTCCCTCTTTAAAAGCTTGTTAAATGTAATATGTTCACTTTAACTCAATGTCTCATTTGACCCCAAATCAACTGACATTAGCACCCAATGACACAGTTAAATTAAACATAATAAAAAACAATAAAACACACTTAAGAAATGCAAACATACACTTGAGCCAAATTATTGCTCTCCATTCAGAAGCCTTTGTTTCATAAATCCCTGAGGTGTTTTCTTCTAACGACTGACTATGTTAATACAAATTGCATCTTTTTCCTTCTTTTCTCCTATTTCTCATGCACAGTCGTGCATTTAATCAAGAGTTGAACAAATCCATAGTGTCAACGTGTCAATTTTGGGTCTTCACATAGTGTGCAGGCCGTCAGTTGTTACCCATTGCAAACTCTCAGGTGTCATCATCCATTATATGAGGGGGGCCATCCACATTATAATTAATTGCCTCACATGGCCTCCCGGTTGTGTCACTTTCTGTGCAATATATTCTTCGATGGTCTTTGACTGCTCACCGAAGCATTTCACTGACTGTCTTAAGTTGTTGCAGTACAGACTTAAATATTGTGCAGTATTTTCCAACATAGAGCACACGGTCTCAATGGTGTTGCAGATTATGTTTATCATGATGTCCCTCATTTGATTGCCACTCAATGAGCCTTCTCTAGACCATTTCAAACATACCAAATACTTGTTTATCATGATGTCCCTCATTTGATTCCCACTCAATGAGCGTTCTCTAGACCATTTCAAAGATACCAAATACTTGTTTTTCCCTGACAACAGACTCAGGAGTGTCTCTTGAATCCTTGAGAAGGCTTTCAAAAGACAAACAAGACAAGTATCAATAGGGCATGAATGCCCCCATATTCCGCTTGTGTCTCAAAACTCATTATATGTCAAAAATAAGCTGTTTATGACAAAATTTGACCTTTAACCTCTAAGTGTGACCTTGACCTTTGAGGTTATGAGACAAATGATAAACGAGACAATCGGACTCCTCATGGAGATCATTTGTGGAGTTATTTTTAAATTGCATGATGAATAAAAAAAGTTACAGCCCAGAAAAGCAGTTTTATGACCAACCACTAAGTGTGACCTTGACCTTTTAGGTAGGGAGACAGGTATTACACACAAAATGCTGTCTACTCATGTTGGTTTTTAGTGACAAAATATTTTGCAAAATAGCATAATGAATGACAAACTCCTAGTGTCACCTTGACCTTTGAGTTAGGAAGACGAATTTTACACGTGACACCTCATCAGGTTTGCATTTGCGTCAAGTTATTCTTAAGTCCATCAATATATGGAAAGGTTGTGGCTGAGACGGGAATTTTCGAGCCGTTTTATACTTATTATTAAGTATAGACAGATGTAATTGTAATGGTAAATGTATTTTTGTTCGTTTTGTCAAAAAAACAAACATGTATTTAACAATAGTTTATAATCTATCTATTTATTTGACTGGCCCACCATCCCCTATTACATCCCCCATCCTGTCTACTTTAACCCTTTCCCGCTCAGAAGTCAAGTGGAAACGGCTTTTGCAAACAGCATAAAACCAGAACAGCCTGCGAGTAACTCGCAGACTGTTCAGGTTTTATGCTGTTTGCTGCTCATCAGTATCTAAGGGTTGAAAATGAAGCCTTTAAAACTTAAATCTAGTAAGAAAAGTCTTTAATTTAATTTAACTTTCCAAGGGACTACAAATTTGTCAAAATACGTATCTAAGTGGTAAAGGGTTAAATACATTTAATTAAATTTGTATTAAAACCATTAGAACATGCAAAGAAAAGCCTCCTTTTCATATAAAAATCACCTGGACAGGAGAGCTTAAAATTAAAGAAAAAAAATGGTGACTCAAGATGCAACAATGTTTTGCAATTTTGCTTATCACAATTAAAAAGCTGCCTGTGACATTTTTCCAACATTGTTAGACGATTTGTAATGGGAATCTCGAGCTGTTCAATTTACCTACATTAAAAACATCAATAATAAAGATTCAATTTTCAAAGTGAGCCTAACAGGCAAATCTTCAAATGCTTACTGATCAGTCTGATTAATTGAACTGAATAACATTTAACCACAAAAACACACACATTTCTAATGTGAGGTCGGGTTTTTTATTACACAATAAATAAATGTTATTGCAAAATGTTTAATTGAAATAACAGAACACATAATTTTGGTTATCAATTTAAAACCATTTAAAAGTTTTCATTTGCAAAAAACGCAACACGGTGAATTCAATAATAGCAAATGAGATATTATCGGAGTCTACCAGGTTACATCGCAGTAATCATAACAAAATCATCAACACAGGTGTTTTCAATTCATCAGGAAACGATCATTTTAAGTTACAAATTGTAACTCAAGATGTTAAAATGCATGGACTATTGAGCCTAATAATTGAAATGGTGAATTACAACAAAATATTCTACCTGATGAGTAACAATCAGGGAAAAAAAGACACAACCAGTTATTTAACACTTGTTATTCTTTTGTGTTTCGTACAATTTACAAGCACTTCAAGTAAATAGATGGATTCGGGTTTTGCCCTGTAAAACTATCAACTTCTCCCTAGGTATTGTAAACGGCTTAATTCCCATTTACCTAAAACCATTACATTGATGTTTGCTTTGGAAAATCACAAACAAAATGCACATCCTATTTTATGTGCTATGATTGGGTAATATTGGCAACACATTTAAAGCCCCATTAACACCATAAACACTCAAAATTAACAAATATTTTGTAAAATATTTTGTAAAATAAAGTTAACCCATGAACTATCAGTGTTCCTTATAGCAATAGCCAAAATTTCAACACTAGATGTGGTCTGGACTAACATAGATTTAACGAGATACAAAATGCTCTTTTTTTTTTTTTGTGGTACAATATATTCCATTTTAATTTCCCGCAACGATATATATTCATACGACACACGAATACTAACATGTTACATGAACATGTGTTGAAATAAAAAGAGGATTTTGTACCTTGTTAAATCTATGTAACCATTGGCTATTTAGGCTAATCTGGGACAACACTTTACCCACGTGCGTTAAGCCCCATTTTCCCAGGACAAGGCTCATTAATTGTTTAACTCACCTGGTCATCAAGATTGCAGTGTCATAATGCAGATGATTGCCTTCGGGAGCGTTGTTCCGCGACTGCCATTTACAGAATCTCTTCAATGTTTCACCGGCGTTAGGGGTTATTTTTGGTTCCTGGAACAATGAAAGTTACTGTCATACTAGTTATTGTTTGTATTACCATTAATTAGTATTCTAAAATGAAATATACATTTGATCATGAAATTTCCTAGAATCTTGCAAATATTATGATTTAGTATAACAAATTTCAATAAATCAATATAGTTAACTTATATTGAACTTATTTTACAATTATTTTTAATTCATGAACGTGAAAGTGTCTTTTGACTTTACTCAGGTATTAAATTTGAAATACATGAAACCAGCAGTGCTTGTGTTTATTGTAAGATAAGTACAAATGTCTTAAAGGATAAGGCCCTATAACAAACAAGCCAAACATAATAAGAGATCTCAGTAAAAAAAAAAAGAAGTAGTGTCGAAATCAAAACAAATACAGGCCTTATTTGGTCATGTTTTTTTTTCAAACAGAATAGAAATTGTGTTTTTTCAAGTTTTAAGACAAACATTCCAGTGAAATATGATACACACTCAGAGTAAGACAAAGTTCAAAAGTCATGAGGCAATTAATTTCACTACTCAGGTGTTACGTCACTTCTCTGACAGCTATTTCAAACAGATCTCTGAAGTTTAAATGAAACTATCAGGCAATTAAAGACTGGCTTTCAAAACTGCCATTCTATCAACAGCATGCCTGATTTGCAAAACAAAATAACACCAATTCTGCTGACTAATTTTTCTTATGTTTTCTATTCAAGTTCACTTGACAGACGTGACGACAATAAATGAAGTAAGACTAAAGTATGTCAAACTTGATTCGGTCGATGTGTAACTTTTTGTCGGGTGATTTGAACCAATTGCCCAATCTATTTACATAATCTTGCTATTTTGACACATTTAAACCCAGCCAATGCACTTCTACAATTACGCTATATACGTTTACACTACCATTAAATAAATGTATAGAAGGAAAATCTGGGTATCATGTAAACTTGTGCTTTACATGACAGATAGGTTCACAGGACAAAAAATAAACATTAAGTAACAAGTTATTTCACAATCCATCAATATATGGGAAAGTCATGACTAAGATAAGAATTGTCAAGCTGTTTTAAGGCTAAATTTGACCTTGACCTCTGTGGGTGAACTTTACCTTTGAGTTCGGAAGACAGGTATAAGTTGCAAAATGTAACCTTATGACTGTGGACATTTGTGCCAAGTTATATAAAAATTCCATCAATATATGGCAAAGATAATTGGCAGAAACAGGAATTTTCACAGAGACATACAGATGGACAGTGTGACTGCTATATGCCTCCGTCTTTGAAGAGGGGCATAAAAAGGACATAACTTGTGTAATCTTTAACATAGGATGCTAAACAACGCATATGCACAACATCTTATCAACAGGGAGGATGTCTGCAAGTTTGAACGTTGTATATAGAAAAGTGAAGGAGAACGCCTTCTTACAAAACTGTGATAACAGACAGACAGCCGGTTTAAGACAGACGGATGGATGGACCTCCAGACAAAAAGACAGACAGAGCAGAGCACAAGGCAGAGCAGACAGACATATGATGGATTGACCTCCAGACAAAAAGAGAGACAGAGCAAAGCACAAGGCAGAGCAGACAGAGGATGGATGGATCTCCAGACAGAAAGACAGACAGAGCAGAGCACAAGGCAGAGCAGAGCAGACAGAGGATGGATGGACCTCCAGACAGAAAGACAGACAGAGCACAGCACAAGGCAGAGCAGACAGACATAGGATGGGTGGACCTCCAGACAGAAAGACAGACAGAGCAGAGCACAAGGCAGAGCAGAGAAGACAGAGGATGGATGGACCTCCAGACAGAAAGACCAGAGCACAAGGCAGAGCAGACAGAGGATGGATGGGCCTCCAGACAGAAAGACAGAGCAGAGCACAAGGCAGTGCAGACAGAGGATGGATGGATCTCCAGAAAGAAAGACAGACAGAGCACAAGGCAGAGCAGACAGACAGAGGATGGATGGACCTCCAGACAGAAAGACAGTCAGAGCAGAGCACAAGGCAGAGCAGAGCAGACAGAGGATGGAAGGACCTCCAGACAGAAAGACAGACATAGCAGAGCACAAGGCAGAGCAGACAGAGGATGGATGGACCTCCAGACAGAAAGACAGACATAGCAGAGCACACGGCAGAGCAGAGCAGACAGAGATGGATGGACCTCCAGACAGAAAGACAGACATAGCAGAGCACCAGGCAGAGCAGAGCAGACAGAGGATGGATGGACCTCCAGACAGAAAGACAGACAGAGCAGAGCACAAGGCAGAGCAGACAGACAGAGGATGGATGGAGTTCCAGACAGAAAGGCAGACAGAGCAGAGCACAAGGCAGAGCAGAGCAGACAGAGGATGGATGGACCTCCAGACAGAAAGACAGACCGAGCAGAGCACAAGGCAGAGCAGAGCAGACAGAGGATGGATGGACCTCCAGGCAGAAAGACAGACAGAGCAGAGCACAAGGCAGAGCAGAGCAGACAGAGGATGGATGGACCTCCAGACAGAAAGACTGAGCAGAGCACAAGGCAGAGCAGACAGACAAGACATAGGATGCCTGTATACACACCTTAACCTTAACTTTGTTACAGGGGCTATAATTATCTGCTATTAGTGCACATGAATAATCATGATTGTAATGAAAGTCTTAGTTGAAAAAACGAGCATAACTGTTGTCTTTTTCAACATATGACGTTACAAATGAACATGCACAACTTCATATAATAAAGAACAATGCCTGAAAATGTGAATGTTGTATAGTTGAAAAGTGGAGAAGCACACCAGAGGACAAGATTGTGTCTACCAACAGACTGATAGACAGACAGAGGTCCTTGATGATTCCATTATAACTCCCTCTTACTTTGTAATGACTTGATCAGTGTAACTTAAGACAGAACATAACCTCTTCCCAATTTCCCTCAAAACCGGCAACTTAAGTCAACACAAAATAATAACTTTTTTTAAATATGACTCCATGACCTTATGCCCTTTATGAACTGTTACACCCTTTTGATTTGCATACTGAATATACAATCAGCGCTATAGATAACAAGCGTTTTTGCATTATTACGCAATTAAAATAACCAAAAACATAATTAAATTCAAAACAAAGAGTACAAAAACGCAAATACAAATTTAATAACGTAATTCCCGCAAAAAGCTTTGCGTCACGAAACGCAATTCTTACGAACACCGGGCGTATTTTTAGACTGGTTTTTTTCCGTACAAAAATGTACCGGATAGTTTATATGACGTCCTGTGAAGAAAAGAAGGCAGTCTTTCCAGCGGTTATCAATGTTTGGGGTATTATTGTAATTATTCGTAGTAGACCCGTCCGATTTCTACTTTCATTTTCTGAAATAATCAAAATGGCCACTCGTGGAAGCAAAAAAAGAGAATTGTTACACAAACGGAGGAGCAAAACAGTCAAAGTAATTCAAACGATATGCGGACTAAATTTCAAAGCAAATAAAGCGTCTGACCAAAATATTTACGACGTGCATGTATTTGTAAAGCGTCTGTACTTTCAGTTTCTATAACGGTGCGTAATAAAAATGTCTAAGCGAGGTCGAAAGACGTCCGCGATTGTTGCGCTAAATATATGTCGATCGCAGTCTTTTTCCAACCAAGAAGGCACGCGCGAATATGTGCCGAATCATTGATGTTATCAATTTGTTAGAAACAGTGTATGTAGCAGTTGAAAGTAGAGAGTTGACATTTAAAAACATGACAGAAAGTCCGTGATTGAAAAAACCTGTCAAAAGTGGAAAAAATCATATCCCTGGTTAGAAATGTTGAAGTTGATGGGACAGAAACAAAGTTGAAATGTGCATACTGCACCCAGTCTGTGCAACAGAAGTAAAGCAGCAATGATTTTGAGGTATAAATGTTAATAACTTGTTTCACCCTATTTAAAAACTGAAATTTAAGGACCAGACTTTGATCAGAAATTCAGTTTGTTTGCTGTTATGTACAGGTACCTTTTTCAATTCCATTTGAATAAATAATATAGTAACCTTAGTAGATTTTTATTATATTATATATGTCATTCCCTAAATTACCCAATTGAGTAAAAAAACCCGGGGTGAAAAACCCAATTAAGCTCAAAAGTAGGGGGTGACATTTTTTGCTAAAACTCTATTGAATTTACAAAAACCCTATTGTTGTCATAAACAGGGGGTGATTACCCAATATACCCCAAAAGTTATCTATAGCGCTGTATACAATACAAACTAATTTTACAGGTGTAAGTCTGTTAACGTATTAATTGCATTTATCTGTTGATCTTTTGCTTACTAGTGCAAAAAATTGCATTGAAGCCTGCATGATCAAGTTAAATAATTTGTACCAGGTTACACAGTTGCCCTAACTGGCTAACTGTCAACCGCTGTCAAAACTGTTATGACTAAACCAAATAATACATTAGGGTGTGATTTAAAACTTATAAATTTGTGTTAGGCAAGAGAAGACAAAGATTATTTGAATTTAATTAATTCACTATAAATTATATTGTCCCAGTTTGAGTGAATCATTTCTGTAGAAACAGTATCAACATAAAACATATTTTTATAAACTTTATGCATCTCTGACATTTGATATGCCAATGACCCAAAACAAGTCCTTTTATTGTTCATATGTTTTTAAACTAAATGTTCATGGCAGAATGTGACTACAGCAAAACTATATTTAAGCAAAATTGAATTTCCAGTCAATTATATAAGTTTTAAAAATGTATACATGTATTAGCATTTAAAATCTGTCACTTTTTACCAGTGCACTCATGAATCATCCTTCTAAAATTTACTGCATTTTAGAGTATAGGGCAAATTAAATGGTAGTGTCACTCCGGACAAACTATAACCACTGCAAATGTGACATACAACATGTAAGTGCTGTCTGAGTTGTAGCCTATATTGTAATGTACTCCATTTCCCAAAGAGTGTTTGGTTATTTAACATTTCTAAAATAAAGTACCACCCATATAGCTCACTAATTATGCTTACATGTTTTTGGCACTGAACATCGAATTGCTTTTAAATTAAATTAAAAGTGGCTACACCACCTGCATTTAGTGTCAGGATTAAACTTTTATTAACATTAATGTATCATTTTAGCAGACATTTTATTGTACCTGCATTCAACTGGATTGAATTTACTGTTTAAGACTGTTAAAGACATATAGTAATCAAAATGGGAACATTCTGCATGCTTCTGTGAACCAGAACGTTTCCTTGCTGATAAAATTATGCTTTTAAATTGATAACATCTTTCCTACCAAGGAACTTATTTTACTCATAATGATTTCTTATTGACCACAAGGTTCCCATTTTTTGATAATGTACAAACATGACCAAATGACCTACTGACCTAAATGTACTCCCAATGAAAAAAATGCCTCCACTTAGACAACCTGTATACCATTAACAATTTCCTCCCATACAATAATTATGTTTATAATGCTTTATGTAATTATGTTTTCTCAGTGACCAAAACATTCATTTCAAAACGGCTTCCATGAAATCACTCATTGACCACAACCTTTCCTTCCCCACAATGACAATGTTTTACCAGTTGACCTTATATTTTCCAAATGGATATTTGTTCCATTGACCACAAACTTTCCCCACTGAAATCTTTTTTCTGACTGACTTTAATATTTTTACACTGATCACCATTTTCCCATTTATCACATTTTTCCACAACATTATCCTTACAGATCAACAATTGTCCCATTGAACATAATATTAGTTATCACATTTTCTCATTGGCCACACTTCTTTCCAGTGATAGTCATACTTTCTCTTCAGCCCAACGTAGTGTTTTATCCAGGCCGTTTTAGCGCGGCTCGGCGCCGTGCCCCTTTTTTGTAGCGCCCCGCTGCCCCCTTTCAAAGCCAATCAGCCCCGCGCTGCCCTTTTCAAAGGCCGCCGCCCTGCCCTTTTATTAGCACCCACTGTTTTCCGCCGTGCGACCTTATTGATAACATCTTTATTGCCTCTTAACCAAGCTTCTAAGCCGACTATTATCAGCGAAGATTCGCGCTGTTGTGAATTCGTCATGCGTGAATTACCATGTGTCAATATCAATCGATAATTTCAGTGGCTTTGTTACACTAATCGGTCTGTAATGTGTATTCCTCCACGATAAAATTGTGCACAGTTACTTTGGAGACTTGATGAAAACCTTGATTATATTCACGTGGAAATTGTGCATTTCATGCATAATTCAGTTATATCAAAACATTTATTTTTACGCGTAATTAAATTAAAAAAAAAACACCAGTTGTATCTGTATCATTATCGTCTTTAAGATAATTATTATTATTGAAAGAATTACTGTTACGTATACTAATTAAACAAAATGCGAATCGCGTATTAGCGGACATATTATACGATTTTAAATTGCTATGCGCACCTGTCGCTTACATCATTTTAACAAGATGGCGGACTATACATTAAAAAATAAATTGTGACTCGGCAAAAATGGCAAATAACGATCGAATTAACGATGGAATTCATACATTTAGAAAGGGATTGATGAAATGCCTCTGATAATCGACGATGCATAACACGTTTTAGATACCAACAACATATTTATGAGTAATCTTATCAGTGGATGTATGTCACGTACACGAGTGTTTGTAAATTGTTAGTGTTCAGTTTACTCGCAAAGTTAAAACATCTGACAAGATAATCGTTGGAAAATGGGATAAGACAAACATGGTTTCATTTATATGTTAGTGAATCTGTGTAAAATCAGATTCGTATGCATATATTGCTTTATTATGTTTGTCGTGCTGTACAGTTTACTGAAACAGCATGGAAGTTAAATGGACATTGCAAGGTAAATATATTAATATTAATTAAAGTAAGTTAAATGCATCAATTACCATTAAATGTGCTTGTTTATATATATTTATGTTTTTCCCACAACTGCCTCTGAGGCGATTACATGTTTCTCCCAAAACCAGGTATTCATGGAACGTTTTTGCCCTTTTTAACCTAAACTGCGCGTTAAAATGCCCTTTTTGAAAGTAAAGGCCATGCCCCTTTGCCCTCCTGGGCAAAACACTACCAACCCTCTTTCACCAACTTGATAATGGTAAGATTGAGCATACCAGTTTTCTGAATGATATTTTTTTTTCCTTTTATGTGACATACATACTTTAAATTTCATATACATTGTTCATATGGAGCCGTTCCTTTTTTCCATCAACAAATCTTGATGGTCCATTTTTTAAAGCAAACAGGTAGCTCTAGCAATATGACACAGGGATTGCTGATTTTTGAAACCATTGACAGGGTGAGGAATTAACTAGGTATTATATATATAAGGTAAAAAATGATTGATTTTGAGAGCTTCTGACTGATCAAGATGAATGCAACATGCTTCTTACTGACAATGATCATTTGTCAAGATTATATTGCTGCTGATTAGGGACTGATTCATTGCATACATTTATTTGACACATTTTTAGAATAAATGTAAGCTAGGAAATCACAATCATACTCATCACTACCCATCTTTAGAATCATCATCTGACAAGGTAGATATCAAAATAATGAAAGTACTTTATGAAAGATAAATATTTAATTTCTAGGCATATTTTTATTTTGAACAAATGTTCTTAAGGAGGTTCATGAAGATTAGACACAGAAAGTGACTTCTAGAGTATAAACAGGCTTTTTTAATTTAACCTAGTGACCTATTTTTTGAGCTTACATGACCCAGTTTCAAACTCAACCGAGATTTGATTGGGACAAATGCTATGACAAAATATCATGAAGATTGGCCAATAAATGTGGCAATTTGTGCGTTAACAAGGTTTCACTAAAGCCATATAAGGAAAACTGCCCTCCCCCTTGTGGCCATGTTTTTCAAGGAACCGTTTCTGAACTTCAGCCGAGATATCATTAGAACAAATTAATTGACCAAGTTGAGTGAAGATTTGACTGTAAAATTAATGCGACTTCTAGAGTGTTAAAAAAGTTTACTTTAGCATATAAGGAAAACTGCCCTCTGGCGGCCATGGTTTCCAAGGAACAGGAACCATTTTCGGACTCAGCCAAGATATCATTAGCACAAATGTTCTAACCAAGTTTCATGAAGATTGGACCATTAATTTTACTTCTAGAGTGTTAACAAGGTTTCACTATAGCCATATAAGGAAAACTTCCCTGCTCTCTGGCAGCCAGGTTTTTTAATGAACTGGAACCATTTTCATACTCAGTGGAGATATCATTTGGACAAATGATCTGACCAAGTTTCATGAAGATTGGACAATAAATGTGGCCTCTAGTGTTAACAAGGTAAATGTTGACGACCAACGACAAAAAGGCGATAACAAAAGCACCTTCTGCTCAGGTGAGCTAAAAATAACACAAACAAACAATAAATGAAATAAAGTAGGTCTGTCTAGTTTAAACTTATTTATTTTAGTTTTATTGCATCAAAAGCCTTATTAAGGCTTATTTGAAATGCTCTCGAGTCTGTTTCCTGGTACTAGAACCGGTACTTGGTGTCTTTGGGGGAGATCGAAAGAACGCTCCCACTGTAGGGATTGAACCCGTGACCTCCTGATCGCTATGCCAACACCATATCAACTACGCCACAGTGACCTCAAGTCTGTCTCATGATTATATTATTTTATTTTTATTTTTTTTGCTTACATATTGCACAAAACTTGAGATGCTAATCCACTGGTATCATGGAATGTCTAAAGGCCTCCATTCACCAGAAGTGTTCATCATTTAAAACCAGTGACATTAGTTCGTTTTTCATGCACAGAATTTCCTGTCAACTGATTTAAATCTTCTGATGGTAATCACCGCCACCAGTCCACTGCTAATTAGGGTCATCTGTCACCTATCATGACTTAAAGGGTTAATAATGACCCTAATACATTGATGTCTTTAGCACATCTTAAATGCATCTGGTCAGTTTTGGTCAGGGAGCCTTTACATTGTGGACATCCACAGTGGCACATTCAATTGGTGTTATATCTGAACACCTGTGCATTCATCATTCATCGTTTTAGAATGGGTAAGACTTTTTTCATTCAAAGTCCTGGTACAGTAAAATAATACGAAAAGTAGCTTTCAATCCATCTGTTAGATTCACGTTCAACTCTCCCTTTTTTGGTCGAAAAACGGCCTTTAATTGAAAAAGAACCTTGCAAAGTCGAAAATCATCGGACCACGGTCACTTGTGAAAATTGTGTAATAGTGATGGAAATAGCCTCTGTTCACATTAAAAATGACAGTGAATTCTATTTTGAACACGTATAATCATGAAGTGTCCATCGACAATAATAGCCACTACTGGCACAAGTATGCTTGACGGCAGTCTAAACTTGGACCTTTGAATGCAATTTGTAACTGTTAGATTTGTTGAAGATATTGTGAAATTATGCAAATGGCTGAACTATACTGGATTTTTCATTATGAGATGAAACTGAATTTCTTTTTAAAATATCCAAAATAATTAAGGTTTATGTACACTTTATATGAATATCGTAAAATACTTTTAGCACGCTTAAATAATCCTATGAGAGCCACTTTATCAGACAGGTGTAAACTATCATCTATAGCTGTCGTATTTCAATAACTAAATTATTTGCCATGAAAGTATCATACAATTATGTAAAAAATAACTTCAAATCACTAATAAATGAAAACATAAAACTGATGATTTAAATCAAAATTAAAACAAATACATGGAAAACAAAAATGTCAAAATGCCGAATTGTGTTTAACAGCAACAGCACTGTTCATTACGGTAAAAAACACTGAGCTTTTAACCAAAATTGTTACAATCATAATTTAAGAATTCAGAAGGATTTTCATCAAGATCATATGATAATAATCTGGACTTAGGTTTTCTGGCTCAAATATTTCTCACAACACCTGTGCTTTTTCATTTTGATTGACAGCAAACTCAACTGCCTGAAAAAGTTCACTTAAGGTCTTAAGTTGCCTGACCCTGTAATTTAGTAGCGTGTAGCCATGTTTCCATACAGACAAGCGATATGGGTGTAAATCAAAAGTAAAATAGGTGAGGACATATCCCCTTTGTTAAACTATCCACATGAACCAACAAGGCACAAAGACCTTGTATTTGATACCTGAGGTTCCATTAAAGGAATTCTAAATATTGCCAACATTAACTAATTACTTATCACCTTTGATATAGTATGTATCATTTAAAAAAATATTTTGCTTGATGAAATTCTGGAATTCGGTGCCAATTTCAACGGCGCTGTAGGTGTAATTTTTGAATAACATGTCAAGAGCCATTGAAAGTTTATTTTTTCAGGTGGAAATTCCTTTGTTTCGGAACATTCCTCTCAATAATGACAATAATCACAATACTTTTTTTTTAAATTATATTTAGATGGTGACATGCTATATTTCAAAATGAATTTTTTTATTACTCATTTTCTAATAACTCAAACACATAATATTTAATATGAAAACAATACACAGTCTGCTTAATGAATGTTGTTTTATTGTGGTTTAGCAAACTGTTCCTTTAAACTGAATTAATATTTATAGTGTATAGTATAGGAATTCAATACAATTGTATACAACTACATATTTTATTAATAGAAACTCATTGTACCCATAAATTGCAAATTGTTCCTTGGCTGCAATCATTTTTTAAAGCATGTTTTTAAACCATAAATGAAATGTTCAACCTAATGTTTTTTGTAAATCTTGTTGTGACTCATGGGTCAGTCACCTCCAGCTGTCCAAAAACTGTTGTACCACATTTTCAATGAATGATTTACACATTTTAATTAATGCCTTATGACAAAACACTTCAGAAGCGTTATAAAGAACAACTTTATCCACTCTCCTCTCTTCATGGCGATCTGTCATGAGAGTCTAAAAAATCTATGACGTGGGTCAATTTTCAAACCCTCACACCTTCTTGATATGTCAAATATTAAAACGTTTCATTACAATACCATTTACTGAACCGTAAATTATATTTCCGTAATAGTACGCCATCTTTTGACCTCCCTTATCACAACCTATGTGACTTCAGCTGTTCTTGCAGGCCATAAATCAACGTTTAAACTGCTTATAGTGAAAGAGTTATCTGTTGTATATTCACATTGGTATGATTAGTATCATTGTAGTTATAGTCACCACAGTCATCATCATCATCATCATCATCATCATCATCATCATCATCATCATCATCATCATCATCATCATCAATCATTATAACAACAATACAACTTTCTTCTTCTTCCTCCTCTTCATCAATCATCAATCAATAATCAATCATGTAAAAGTACATTTTCTGGTTTAACAACAACACTACCCCGATTATCAAATAATAACAAAACTAAATTCAATTATTTCTGACACTTTTTGACATTATTATGAATACATGACCAAGCCCAAATAGCCCAAAGAACATTCACGCGCAGCCTGTAAAATACCTTATAATATAATGGACTATTATATGGCTTAAGTTCTCACACAAAACTGAACCAATGATAAAGTTAATTAGCTTTTTAAAATTCTAGGTTATGTATTTAATACCACTGAAATACCATAAATAGAGAGGTGTGTCAAATTCAGAGCCCTGCTATTATGTGGTACAAGATAACTGGATGAGCCTCTCGGTGATACAGATCTGTGGACAGACAAGAGCTTGACCCCTGGGGTTCAGAGTGACAGCCAGGTATGAAAAGTTCAAGTTAATTATCACTGCAAACTAGACCAACTTTGCATCTGTGCATTATTACAATATGTACACAAAACAATGTGTATATACTGATTTAAAGTAGTCCAAAATAGCATAATATCGTGGTCCCCAAAAACACAACTAACATTTTAACATCTGTCATTCAGATGTTCTTGTAACCAGCATACCTGACCTAAAATACAGCTTGCAGAAAAACTAACCAAAACCTTAAACTTGACAGCTTCAATTCCTTGACATTCAAATTGTCCTTAAGGAAAACAAATTGCTTCTGCTTGTTCATTACTGTGAAAAATTAACTCTCAGCGTATATGTGTATATGCTGCAAAATCATGGCCTTGAACACACACTGCTACAAGTTCATTGCCTTGAATGCATATTACTATAAATTCATGTCCTTAAATGCAAATTGCTGCTAATTCATGGCCTTCAACACATATTGCTGCAAGTTCATGGCCTTGAAAAAAATGTGTTGCAAGTTCATGGTCTTAAATGCATATTGCTACACATTAATGGCCTTGAATGCATATTGCTGCAAGTTTATGGCTTTGAACACATATTGCTGCAATTTCAGCTTGACAATTTTACTTTATTAATTAAGCACCAGCTGTTGCAAGTGCGCATGAATTAGCAAACACAAACCTCAACCTATATATTATAAGTAACAAAGTGGCAGTATTCTGCTAAATTGCAGGTCAGAGTTGTGGCCTTATATATATATATATAATGATCTTTTAGATATCTTATGACATTCATTTGAAAATCTTTAGTAGATATAGAGGTAATGAGTTGTTGCACATAAACATCAACCTGAATTTTAAGTATACAAAGGGGCATAGTTCTGTTAAATTGACAGTCAGAGATACATGGAACTTGAGCAGTGACCTCACAAAATGACCCCCAAACACATGTGTGAAGTAAATTCATTGTTATACCTGTAGTAGAAACCGTGATATGGAGATCTCAGGTTGGACATTGCCTTAACCAAAGCATTATGCAGGCGGTGACGTTGACATTTGGATGAGAAGTATAGCTCAAACAATTTGGTGAATAGTCAAACTAAAAACAACACTTTGTTTTCATAATCCACAAATGTATGAGAATCTTGTGCTTTCCGTTTTTTTATAGGACCAAGGCAGAACCATTCAAAATTCTTCTATATCGTGAATCTAATTCAAGGAAATGCCGGTGAATTATCCAATCTGTTAGTCTACTCAAACTAATGCAATTCTAGGCAATAAAAACATCAGATGATTGACAACTATTAGCTCGGAGAGAAGATAAATTTGCTTGCATTGCATTTTTATTTTTTATATAATGCCTTGACTTCAAGTAATCCACTTATAGTTTTTGCTAAATGCAAAAAAAATCTGCTTCATTGGTGAAATGTTCTGAAGTATTGATACAACAACTTGATGTTCCCTTCAATGAAACGTTACAGTAAAATAGCACCAGAAATACACTTTCTTTGCAGATTTAATCAATCACCACAAAAAGCATAAATTTACCATTGTTATGATCTTTACATTTTGTGTTTATCAATATACTTATGTTTGATTTTGGTAGTAACTTGAAAACCATGGAGGGTCAATGTTACCTCATTGTTTAAGGTGAGTACTCTGCTTTCATTTTAAAACAAAACAATTGTTGCACACAGCTATTAGGAAATACAATAATTGAAATCAATGTTTTGCAATGCTGGAGCAGGCGCTTAATAAGACCTGTCAACATGTATGTCCAAATGTATAGCCCCAGCCCCCTTCAGAGCTAGAGATTGGTCTCAAACATCACCACTAACCCCACATCCCTTTATTCAAGGGTAAATAACTCAGGAATGTGTGGATTGATGGAGGTAGCAATGGACATCTTAACACTTTATTGCGATGACATATTTGAATGTTCACTTTAAACACTTGACACTTGAAAATATGAAATAAGTTTAAGCCACAAATTAGCAATTAATACAAAAAACAAGAATTTATTAAATGACGAAGGCCAACAGACCTGCTAATATCTAACAGATCCATGTCAAAATATGACACATTTACTTACTTTCTTTTCATTATAACTTTTTACCCAAATTAAACATGTGGATGCTGAATACAAGCTCATTCATATTTTCCTTCATAAACCTGATGGAGTTTACAAAAAGAGGAAATTGCAGCAACAACCTTTCAATTTCACACCACATCCTTCTGTTAAGACCACCATAGAAAAATACCCAAAAAGGCTCCTTATAATATGTTACACTGTTACCCCAATTTGTTTCACAGCTTGGTGCCTTTGTAAAAACATCTATACATGTAATGGCAAACAAATTGAGCTATACTTTGCTGCAGTGTACATCAATGATAATCCCACCATAACAAAATATTTCAAGATCAGCACAAAACAATAATAAACAACAGGGAAATCATCTACAGATGATAACATTTTACGCTAAGCCTTCAAAATAATATCAAATTGAGGTGAAGCTTCTTATGAGTTTTTTCGCTTCCCTGGTGTAACCCATTCTTAATTGAGGATTATGATTCAGAATGCGTGTTTCAAACTGAGCTGCTCAGTATCCTTGTTCGGCAGGGACGTCTCTGAGTTGTACAATTATGTTTGTACCTCCTTCCTCAACTGACATCCGCACAATTTCATATAATGTTTTCATTCCAATTGCTTTTTTTGTTAAAACATTTTTATTAAAATGCTTAATTGAAGTACGTATCATCTTATGCAATAAAGACTCATTTAGCATTAAAATATATTTCTAGCAGAGCATACCTAAACTAGGATTATGTGTGAAGGCATTTTACAGAATGATGCATTTAATGTAAACTGAAGGTAATGAACCATTATTATGTTGATGTAATTTTTCGGAAGACTTTCCATAAGTAGATAACCGGTTGTCTAATCTGAATACAGATGAATTCTAACATAAATATTGCAAATATAATATTCTTCATTGAAAAGGAATGAATGAATGAATGAATGAATGAATGAATGAATGAATAAATGAATAAATGAATGAATAAATTTATCAAGCAGGTCAGGTCCTGTCAGGTCCGGTCAAATTTTTGCAAAACTATTATTACATAGTTCTTTTATTATTATTATATCTAGGACATGTATTGCCAGGCTGTTTTTAACACTTCATTCTGTCAAACTATTTAATCCTCTCAAACAGTATGACACAAATCTCCGCCTTTCTTTATGCTGATGCTGTCTTTTATATGCAAAAACCGTCACCATTGATAACAAGTAGGAAAACAAATATAATGGTAAAACATTAGATACAACTTTAAAGAGGCAACCTGCCTGTAATGGGCTCTGTTTTTTTTTTGCAATTGGGTAGACAACCATGATTATAGGGCATAAGGTGAAAGGTATACTATATACACTTACTATGTAACAAAAATGAGTAAAACCTAGGCTAGGGCTTAATAACTGTCTGTCTTTGAAAGAGAACACACATACTTGTAACAATTTTGTGGAAGATTACATTAGGTGTAAAAGAGTTGTTAACATAACTTTGGTCATTGGTGGTTCCGTTATAAGAACTGGTTTCCCAATAATGCAAGCTTCCTACTAATGAAGTTTCATCGTGATACCTCAAATTAAAATCAAGATATTTCCTTAACAAAACTTCAGCATTAACGTTCAGAAGGGCAATAACTGTGACAATATGAAAGAAATAGGGGATATTTGTTCATGTCAGTATAAGATCGTTTGTTATTTGACGAGTGATCATAGAAAATATATTTTCACGAGTGGCGCAGCCACGAGTGAAAATATTATTTTTCTATGATCACGAGTGAAATAACAAACGATCTTACACTGACATGAACAAATTTTCTGTTTCTTTTATGCCCCTTTTTCAAGAAAATAACTAATTATAATTTCCCTTTCGCTGAAAAGTGACCCTCTCTCCCGTGACGTGCCTCAAAACATTGAAATGACGTCATTTTTGACGTCATTTGTTGACGAAATGAAGTCATTATTCCAGGGAAATTCTTCAGTTAAACTCTTTTACAATGTAAATAAACAGTAAAAAAAGCATAAAATAAAAAGGAAATATGTTGGTTTCGGTGGATAATCGATTTTATTTTACTCGTGATCATAGAAAGAAAAAAAAACAAGGATATAAACAAGGGAAGTACATCTTGATATGATAATCTAAAAATAGAAAAAGAAATTCCGAAAATTTGTTCTTTTCACTGCCCCTGATTGAGATCTACCAACATATACAGCTTGAAGCTGTTACATCTTATAATTTTGTGGATACAATTGGTATAAAAACTAAAACAGGGCAATAACTAAAAATATGGGAGATGGAGTTGTGGCACTAAATGTAAACTTGATCCCCTCAATGAGATATACCTACCAACTAGGTTTCAAGTTGATATCTCTTATAGCTCAATGAGATATACCTACCAACTAGGTTTCAAGTTGATATCTCTTATAGCTCAATGAGATATACCTACCAACTAGGTTTCAAGTTGATATCTCTTA
>VMBQ01003504.1:37743-51841 GCA_007657795.1 Dreissena rostriformis
AAATTTCCCCCACATAAGGGCTAAAGGCCCCTTCCCCTACAACCCAAAAAAAAACCTGCATTTCAGTACAAATTTAATCTAAACTATTTCACAAAAGGGTGATAAGTCCTGTACGCTTACAGCTTTTTATTGGTACAGGTCACATTGGAAAGATTAGTACAATATACCTTCATATGTCAAGATACCTTTTTTTTCTTTTTATTTTCACTTCCATTCATGACAATGTGCTTCCAAAAAAATCATAGCATTTGCACTACTTTATAAACTTCTTATATTAAATGTCAGATTTTCAACAAATAGAATTTACAGCATATTCTTGAATGAAGGTAATTCTACATGCTTTAAACTTTCGCAAAAGCGAAATTCACTTATCCATTTAGCTTTGGGTTGTCTGTCATGTAGATAATAGTTTATAGAAAATGGTCCTGTTCATCAGTTCATGGACAATTAACACCCATGTAGAGGTCTGTAGCATATTGTGGAAACAAGAGGGACAAAGGCCCCAGGTCACTCACCTGAGAACAGAAGGAACTAAATTGTTGTAAGCAAACTTTCTGATGTTTGTAGAATTAATGTGGATATTGACCTTGCATTTTACCTGGAACCATTTGTTAACACAGTACAGACATCATTAGAACAAATGTTTCGATAAAGTGTTATGCTAATTCCGCAAAAACATGCGACTTCTTAGGAGTTCACAAGGTTTCACTAAAGCCATATAAGGGAAAACTGCCCTGAAAACTGCCCTGCCCCCCTGTCGGCCAATGTTTTCAACGTACCAGAACCATTTACGAATTCTGCATTGATATAGCGAAATGACCCCAATACCTTGCAGTTGGAAGGCAATGCATTAAAGTGAGGTCATGATTTCACTGCTGGAACGACGTCTTGTTTAAAAATAATACTTTTACATGTTTAACGTTCAATTTCGACAATACTTTTTGATCTTAAATATAATAGTACACAGAATGCAATATGGTATTAATTACTTAATATGAGAACATAGATTTAAGTACAAACGCTCTGGCGCTGACAATCTTCTGAATATAAAGGGGCACACACAAACTGTATAGATGTCGAGAGTTGAGTGTAAAACTGTTCTATCCATCAAGCCTTTTCATTAGAGATAAAGTTGTTTCATGCTGACACGCAGTTAACATGGTTGCAAAATGCACTGTAGTATCCCTTTTCATACCCTATACTTCACAAAATAAAAAGTCAATTGAATTACCTATTTAGGTAAATGTGATAACTGTTTGTAGATTGAACGTTTTCTAGTTCAACAAGTTTCTGGCCTACTGGCTGAATATTTTTATTCAAATTTCATTGGACGCTTACAAAGGTCAGCTAAGGTGAAAAGTGAAGTTAAACAGCTATGCTGAAGAACTTCAAGGCAAATGTGCCCACTTCTTAGAATAAAACAACAACAAAATGTTGTACCAAAAGAAAGGTAAATGGCCTTTGCCTTAATCATTACCAGAATTGCAATCTCATTCTTACATAATTCATTTTGCAAGCAATATTAAAAATGCATTCTAACATAATTCATTTTGCAAGCAATATTAAAATGCATTCTAACATAATTCATTTTGCAAGCAATATTCAAATGCATTCTAACATAATTCATTTTGAAAGCAATATTCAAATGCATTCTAACATAATTCGTTTTCCAAGCAATGTTGGAATAGCAAAAGAAATATGCAACTATGCAATCCAAAGAATGTTATGGAAAATTTGTAATATTACGAGGACCACTCGTTTTCCCATGATCCAATCGTCTCACAACATCAGCTTATTCATTTTCCAGATTATATCATCATCACGAAACCATTCTGCAGGGTTTCCAATCACAGAAATAGCCTTTCATGTGTGTGGTTTAAAAAAAAAAACACCAAGAAAATTTTAATTAATCGCTTCAACATGTGGATCAAGATCAGAAATTTAACATTTCATGACTGAAATGGGTGACATATAACACAGAAACCATACACAATAACAAATGTTTGGAACAGATTTTAAGAACTTGACTTCATGACTATAGGTGAACATTAATTTTTATTATTTTGTAGGGATAATTATTCTTGCCATGTAAAAAAGAAATTATGCATACCCAAGAAGTAATTTATGATCAAAAACTAAAAATAACAAAACCAAAAATTTAAAAACTTACAGGAATCTATGGATATGTATGACCTATTTATATAATAAGAAAAAATAAAAGCTTATAATTACTCCAGCTGGTCAATATCGAAGGTCCTCAATATTTAAGGGCCACAACAAATAATCAGCAAACAAAATGTTTACACAAAATAGCTATGGACCTATTGGAGACTTTAAAATAAATCGCTACGCATTTCAAAATCGATTACCTGGCAAAAAATTGGATTTTCCCACAGAAAAAAAAACTTTGGTAGGCCAGGTAAGCCAAACAAACCAGAAAGATGGGAGAGGAAACATATAGACAGAGAAAAATGAGCGAATATCCATGGTAACAACTAGAATCACAGGTTGTCGAATTGTTCACCAGGTGAGGCTTCAGGACATTGCTGTAGCAGACATGGAGTAAATTGGAATCAGCAACAGCAGCAAAATGGATGCTTGAGTCAGCCATTGCCTACTGACACAGTGTTCCATTTGTGGCCTCAAGAAAAATTACATCTCCTACAGAAATTGATTGCTATTTCTATTATATAAATAAATATATATGGGTTGTTTTTCTTCTTATTTTCGCATTAGTTGTGATTAAAAAAATCATCCCTATAAATTATTGGAACTGACAATTTTGTTTGCCATAATTCAATGTGTGATAAACATGTTCTTCACTGCATTAAATGTGTTTTATGTGCGATTTTTTTTGTCTTTTTTCTTTTCTTCTGGCATTATTTTAGTATTTATATTTTAGAATGTCTGATATGACCTTCAACGTCTGAAGATAGGTACAATACAGATAGTTTCAGTTGCAATTAGTTTAAACCTATTTGTGTTCAGCTCACTTACATCAAAAGCATTGGATTTAAATATACAGTCTCAAGTCGGTTTTCTGGGGAGAACCAGTACTTGAAAAGATCCTCAGAACACTCTCTGAGTAAGAATCAAACTCAATACCTCACGGCTATGATATTAAGGACTGCGGTGATATAATAAGAAGTCTGATATCATACTCATGTTAAACATCAGGAGAAATACTTGGTAATGCAAGAAGTTATTGTACTTACGTGAAACAAATTCAGAAACTGCAAAATGATCTTTTTAGGGCACCCAATTTCTTATATCACATGGGACTCAATTGATCTAACATACGGCTCATGTTCTACAAAAAAAATCTCCTGGAATGCGTGCTCGGTTATGTAGCCAAAATTACAAAATTAGATTAATTTAGAATACATCAGACTGCTTGCAATTCTTTGATGATTATTGAAGTTGTAATTGTGCTTGCGTGGCAAACTGTTACCCGCTTGGAAACCACAGTGCTCGTGGAGAACGAAATATCATTTTCCAGTCATGAACTGACAAGATGTGCTTATGTGTAATCCAATTTACGAGACAGAAGGTTAATATGGATACACTTTTACGACCCATATACCAATACATTAATGAAATGATTTTTTACGGAGTTCATGGTTTGGCAATAAATAAAAAGATAGATGTCTTTTGCTCTGCTTTTCGGTTATTTATTCCTAGAGGTTTAAGATTAATCGACTGCATTATGCAATAATGTGCTATGTTTCACTTGTAAAATATTAACCAGTTTTTGGCTAACTAAATCCTTGGTCAAGTACTGCCACCAGTATATTACTGTAATGTTTTCTTCTCTTTACTGTTAAGTTCAAAAGGCCTTAATTATTTATAAAACTTGGGATGCAAATCGGATTAGTAAACACAGCATTTTTGTATAACCAGACATTCCCAAAAGTGTCTGACCGTCGGACCTGACCGACGTTTTACAGGCAGGTCCGATTGAAAATGCCATGTTGCCGGACCGAATGTCCAGGAAATAATTCAAGACGAAAAGTTGATTTTGTTTATAGAATTCATTCAAGTTCGCTATAATTTGAGAACGAATATTCATACCTCGGCATTTCGGACATTTGCGCTCGGTAACGATTTCGTCCGGTCTTTTATTTATCGATGTCTAATTATAGTTAGCGGCTGTCACGGACATGAACGGTAACTGACGAAACCTCTTCGCTACTTTCCGAAAATCTGCAAATGTCCGCCATCTTGAAATTTAAGTGATTGATAAGCAAAGTATCACAACAACAAAGTAAAGCACTGTAATAGAATATTGTAAAGCAATATGTTAACCAAATTATATATTGATTACGTATTTGCAAGGTTACTGATTACTCGTTTTCATTTTCATTTTTTTGCAGTCAAACGATATGCACAAAGCACATTTTATTTCATGTGCAAAACACGTACATGTTTTCGGACATTCGTAATTCGGTTACGGTATGATTCGTCGATTTTAATTTATTTTCCACGTTCTTTATAATATGTTTATAGAATGACAATACACATGCAGTGATACGGATGGTCTGGTTTATAATATTTCGCATTGTACTCATCAGAAAATGAAACTAGAAAGACTATAAAAAAGGACAATAAGCTAGGGCTCGGGAGTTTCCCCTCATAGGGGCTCTGGCCTTTATCCCTGTTGGGGGCCTGTGGCCCCAGACCCCCGGCTTAATTTTCCGGATTTAAAATTTGGGAAAATTGACACCCCTGGAATTAACAAAACAAATGTTACTTATCGGCTTAGGAAAACAACTAACACTAAGTATTAATCATCATAAAGTAATGGAGCACCTGAGTTGTTGCCAATCGACATAACACTTAACTTCGCAAATGTATTGGGATATATACGTTTGTACATTGATGTTTCGGTCCTATGAATCCCTTTCCGGTCCTGTAAGTTATCTAAGTTTACAGGACCGGATGTCCTGTGGACTTCAAAAACTTTTGGGAATGTCTGTATAACCTAGGTAAATAAAATTATGTGAATTACAATGCATAAATAACTTAAAATTTGTTAATTTCCCTAAACTTACTAATAATGCACTCACACACATCCATCATGTTGTTGTTGTTTCGTCAATTTTTTTTTTTATTAATGTTGTTCTCTCTGCAAAACAGCACTTCTACCACCATATCAGGTACCATTCAAATGCAGCAGGCATGATTTGCAAGATTTAAGAGACCAGAGTTATCAAAACCAGGCTGCTAATCATTTAATCCTAAACAACTTGTTCAGAATCCTGACAAATGCCAGACATACCTTCTTCTAATTATGAGACCTTCAAAGCATTTGATGCGTCATTTCACTGTGATTATATGTGCATTTATTGCAACTGTCTCCGACACAAAAAGGTGACCCCAATTTTTAACAGGGATATCGTGACATTTCAAACAATTTGGTCCACGGTCAGACACAATGGAATCTCAATTGATATATAATTATATACCAATAGTGTACACTGTCAAATACATTCAAATATCTTTACTTTTAAATATTTATTTAGTGTGAATTTTTGGTCACAGATTTTCTATTGAAAACTAAATGATTGACCTCTTTGATGAAACCAATAAAGTTATAGTTTGATAGTTATTAAACAGACCTAAGTGTACTAAAGTTTAAGGCATATCATATATTTCTACACTTAAGACATGACTTATGAGAAGTGTGATGTCTCAGAAAAAAAGGAAATGGGCCAACTAAGCCATTACCCTATCAAAACAGGTTACACTCAACTAAGTCACTGTAAAGTCCTAAAGAATGTACCCTCAAGTAGAGTTCCAACAGTAACAACAAGATAATAGAAATGTTACATCCATACTTGATGCACATCAATACAGACCCAAACCTTAAATCTACAAACTGGGACGCATCATGCATCTTTATAATATGATATAAAAGACAGACTTAAATTTTCATGCAATAAAGTAGTATCAATAACTTTAAGAAATAATATTCAATTTAATGTTGTTTGTTGGTTTATAAACTACAACGGGGAGCCTTGATACATAAGATTGGACCACAAGGGTGGCAGCCCTTTGTGAAATGAACATGCATTAGAATGACAGGGTATTTTATTGACCAATTAATAATGATATTGCAAAAATTTATTTTATTAATATTTTTGTGATTTTAATTAGAAATATATTTTAGATCAGGATCAGAACTTCTGTTTGCATTGTTCATTAGTGCTTTAAAAAAAGTTATCAGTCTCCTTGTTAATACGAAATTCAATAAGTATCCTTTTAGAATGATACTTACAACTGTTTAAAACAGAAGATGGAACACTTTTAAGATTTGCGAAATTTTGTAATAAAACCAAATGGCAATTGATACAATTCATAAAACGTTGTTATACAGGATGTTTTGATACTCTCCAATATATTTTTAAGTAAATTTCCATAATACGACCGGACGCATCTTTCAAGCATTTTATTTTGCCAACAGAACACAGTTATTTTCGACTCCCAATTTGATACAGTTTCCCTTTAATCCACAGCTTTAAAGATTTGTATGACATTTTTATGGACAATATCTTTAAGCCACAGTTCAGCCTTAAATGAAAATATTGTAACAGGCTTGTAAAGTTTACAAGATATTGTTATGAAATCAAATGTTTTGAAAACCATGTCAGAGATTTGATAGGATGTGAAATGAAATGTGAATTAACATGTGGTAAAAATGCAAATTTCCTAAATATTTATTATTAACAGATTAGCAGATCTGCAAAATTGGATGTATAATTTATTCCACTAAAAGGACAGATGAAACAGCAAAATAAAAATTCTCTTCGTGTAATATAAGCTGTATGAAAGTTAAACTGTGAGCAACCAGTGAAAGCAAAAGATAAAATGTGCGAGTCAAATACAAATATTGCTAATTTTAAGGTATATTTAACAGTTTAAACAGACTGACTGAATCTTTATGGTAACAATCTTCAAATCCTTGGCCTTTGAGGCAATTAAAAAAAATCATTACAATACCTTTAACACAAAATCAGTTGGGCACAACGAAATTCACCAGCACAGGTTTTGATTGACATTGCGTTCATCCATTTAGAAAGCATGGACTTCATTATTTGAACAAAACTTCTTGCAAAAACATTCATTTACTGTACATGGTGTTTGTCGTAGACTAACCTGAGATGGCTTGGTTATAAATCCAATAGCGATCGGTCAATTAAACAAAGGGCAATAACTGTGCAAATACTGAATAAAGAGTTATCCCCAACCCTGAGGTCTGTTTCCCAAGGGAAACCTTGTAATTAGTATTGTGGGGACAGCGGTTTAGTGGAAGCAACATACAAAGGGCTTAATCACACCAAATCCACCTATCATGGAAACATATTATCAAGGGAAAATTATGTGGATGTTATGTCGAGGGGGAAATTAAATAAATGGAAAATTCTTGTGGCATTAAATCAAGGGAGAATTCTGATAATGTTATCCCATGAAAGAATTCTGGTGCATTATATCAAGGTAGAATTCTGGGCACCAGAGAATTCTGTGGATACAAACTGTAGTAAATAAGGGTAAAATTTAGGAGACATTATATCAAGGAAGAATTTTGAGAATGTTATATCAAGTGAAAATTCTGGTGATATTATATCAAGGGGGCATTATATCAAGAGAGAATTAAGAGGACATTATATTGAGTGAAGAATTCTGGGAACTTTATATCAAGGAATAATTCTGGGGACATTATACCAAGGAATCATTATGGGGCCATTATATCAAGTGAAAATTCTGGAGAACTTATATCATATCCCAGTATTCAACACAATCTAGCTAACATGATTAAAAAAACAACAATTGACTGGACTTATGTATAAACATTACAAAAGACAAAATAATAATAATGATGCCAAGTTAACACAGGTTCAAACACAGACATATTCCGATGCAAATGATCTCAAAAAAAGAAACTTGCAACCACCATAACCACTTAGAGACACACAATTTTTAAACACCTTATAATGCAAGGGTTAATTTGCGATTAATTGCTTGTACATGTACTTTAGGATTATCTCTGGAAAGCCGTAAATTAACAGAACATCCAAACTTGCTCTATTCCTTCTTTTCCTATTACCACAGTTTTCATCAACATCAAAGGAAAACATACAAATTATTGAAATATCAAGGTAACCTTGTTAATATTGAACCATAAGCTCGATGGAAAAGCCTTGATCAAATAAGTTAGGCGTACTTTTCGACAGGTTGGAGCTGCCTTGAAGTCCAGCAGGGTGCTTAACATATTTAAGTCTTCACTGTCACAGTATATGTCACACATTAATAAGCAGATGGCAGACCTGGTCACTTTGATATCCGCAGTAAAACCTGCTGTTACACTTATGTGATCCCATACAGATTTTATTTACCTTTTCCTTTTTTTTTTTTATGTGAGGGTTTATTATTTGTTTGCTTACAGAAGAAAATTCTGCATCGAACACAGACAGATAATCCCGATTGTTGCCGTGATTATGTTGGACCAATCAAAAGGGGGATAAATAATGGGCGATTACGATCATATTTAACGTTCAGCAAAGTGCATAGTCCGCCGAAATTCGACAAATAGTTGTAATCCCATGGGATAACCTAACAATATTTTATCGGAAATTTTGGGTCGACAAGTTACGAATTTCGATCGGCCCTTGAATGTTTGTGTCGGACATGTCCGTAGGTCCGAGGGAGTTTTGGGAAGTCTGCCTAGCAACCAAAGGCCCATCCCCTATTTAATTCACTCCTGAGCCATGATTTAACCTTAAACACCTAGTAATCAAAGCACTGTTTTCTAACCATACATTAAAATGTTAAAAAGCCTCATATGTGCAAGCAGATGTTGTTAAGATATGTGGATCAAAAGTCAAACCACTTTGAAACTATGATCAAACTAACCCACCTGGCTGTTTTAATATTGCATTACATCATAACTAAACAATCTTTTAACGTTGCAATACATCAATAAATAAACAATAATATAGTAACTAAAAAAGAAGAACTTGGATTTTAAAATGACATGTCCTAATGTACTCTGTCTACCCCTTTTCAAACTTTGTGAAAAGATTTTAATATATCACACACGCCAACATCCATTTTTCAGCAAATTCACTTTGAACAGCTTACATAGAAATCATATTACTGGGAGCTTATTATTATATTAGTTAAGTGCATTATTATATCTGTTTGCAGCCATATAGAGAGATATGGAGAAGATATTTGGCACATCTTCATAAAAATGATGCTACTTTAAGTGCTTTAATTACAAAATTGCAAGTCATTTTTTAATTGATGTTGCAACTTTAAACATTTTTGTTTTCAAAAGCGCTGTATTCAATTGTGAGGGGTAAGTAGTCTCTTAATATCTCACAAATTTATAAAATTGTACAGTTTGTTGTCACTGACCTCAATATTTGTGTAATTCTATATACAATATCTCATTGTTTTACAGATCAACCATTATGAATCAAAACTATTTTTTAAAAGTAAATTCCTAACGGATCTTCTTTTCCATATTAAAAATAATACTTTAAATTAAGCAAATTTTTATTTTAAACCAATTTTTTATACCCAAAGGAAAATATTGTTTAATGACCATGGAAAGCAATGCAAACTTTAATTTAACAGAAGATTTATGACAGCAACGAAAAGATACTGATTACACCTAAAATAATCCATTATAAATATTGTTGTTTCTTTCACAGCATATCCATTTTCATGGCATTAGTATGATCAAGAACGCTTCGTGCGGACAGTTGATAACTTTGCGAGTCCGTTTTCAATTGTTATCGACGAAACATGGGTTTCATGTCGCATACAATTATAACCACAGGTCAACTTGCAAATTATAGCCTATGGAAAATTTATAAGGTTCCTAAATACCACTTTCTTAACTATGTATTATGAAGGGCAATTACATTTAACGAGTAAAGAGATGCCTTGTCACTAAAAAAATTCAAGAAATCAATTGATAAATAATTTATTTCAGGAAGTCATTAAAAATGCTTTTGTTCATGTGATGACTTTGCTAAAAGTTAAAAAGTGATTTCTCCTAAAGCGAAAAATTTAAATTCATACTTGTGACTTTGCAGAGATTTTTTTATAACTTAATATATGCACATGCAAGCACAATGGGCATCATTAATCCATCATTTTGTGACAGCTAGAAGTTCCAAATGAAAATACATTTTATTTAATGACAAGTAAAATCTCCCATGTATCTGCCAATGAAATGTTGCTATACTGTGTACACTAGATAATATTCTTTCATCTCCTTTTCATGTAGGGAAAATGATATTTTCTCTCTGTCATATATCATTCAATAATGCCATATATCTTTCCATTCTATGATCAATCAACCATTAAATCAACAAAATGGTTTTACTGTTGAATTATATGTGAAAGGAGAAATTGCTGTAACCTAATGCGTAACATTTTCATCAAACAGAATCCATAAATTATAGATTCAGATATCATTTTAAAAACATTTGTGATAAATTGGTCTAGCTCATATTCACATTTTGTTTATCTCTTCTAACAATCAGTCAGAAAAACTTCTTTAACTCAGATGAACATAATATGGGACAACATGACTTAATAAATTACCTCATAGATGATTGACAGCATTTCTGACCCTATTAACACACATTCCATATCCATATTGACCATAAAAAAGTCATGAATCCATGGTAATGACATCCATAGAATAGAAAGTACTATTGTTCACCTAAAATTACAAAAATGTATGAGTAAATGTTCAATGTAACATTTTAATTTAAAAAGCAAGATGGATAAAAAAAAATATTTGGTAATAATTGGCACAGCTGTGACTCAAAACATTTCTGTTTTTTTTTTTTAACAAAACTTGCTTAACAAATAAAACTGGTGGGGGGGGGGGCCTCAATGAAGGGAATTCATGTACTTCCTAACCAGGGCCCTGTTTTATCAGAGATTTTATGAGAAGCTTAAGTTACGAATGATTTTAATATCTTAAAACAAAATAATTCATTATCAAAACATTCCTAAAAAGAAGGACAAAAGTAAGAATTAAAACAAAAATGAATAACATTATTGAACTTAAGAAAGAATATATGTTGTTGTCATATGATGTTAAATAAGTTGCGCTCATGACAAGTGCATAGTATTTTTCATAATCAATGTCTTTCTGTTTGCAGTTTTACAATGTAGTCAATAAACTGAGCTCTATTTAATAAATCATAAAAAATGCATGAACGTGTATATTCGGTTCTGCAATTTCAGTAAAAACAGGCCAATATCAAACAGAAATATACTGTTTAAATATTTATAGTGGGAATTGTGGTACAAATGGAAGACACCTGTACCGCAAGTTCTCAGCTATAGCATATTTCACCCACTATGCATCACATCACATGATGTGGAAGGATTTTTCTAAGAGTGCAAACTTTCATAATCATGTCTGAAGCGTTCAATGTTGCCTTTTTATGTCTGTTCACAGAATAATAATTTTACTGGTAACTCCATTTATAAACGCCACAATTCATACACCATCATCACCTCCCCATTTCTGCTTGAAATACTAAAATGAAAATGCATGTAAAACTCATAGCTTGTACTTTAAAATATTATAATTAATATTGTTAATTGTTTAGCTCAGCATTATATTGCTAATATGTGTGCATTTTTGTTTAAGTCGAACCCTCACTTACAGGACAAGCTTTCTCAATATTTCATAAATATTTTTTTTATTTTTTTGTATACCACTTATTAAAAGTGATATTATAACAATCAGTTGGGACAATGTTTTCTTCTATGCTAAGCTTTTTCTAGTAATTGAATTACTTTTGTATTACAAACCATATTATAAAAAAAAAATCCAATTACATGTAATTGATTCAATTGCTAATAACAGACCATATTATAACCAATGTCATGTTCTAATTGCACTAGAACGACCCTTGTTAACATAAAGAAAATAATCCTGAATCCTAGCCTTATAATTACTAATTTGTAATGCTAATCTTACACTTATACTGCATAGCTCTTTAGGGTCAATTAAATTACAGGTATTTGAAAATCGTGCAACAGTAAATTTATTTGTTAACACCCTTATGTTTTTCATGATTACTAAATCACTGCTTATAATTCAAGTGTTGTTTATTTTCAAAACCACACCCTATGTATAAATCAAGTTTATTTGTGTTTTTTTATTTTTTTATTGCATGTATAACAATACATTTACATATGAATGTAAACCAAAACTACTTAAAAAGAACAAATTAAATTGGAGAACTAGTGAAATGCTTACAAATCAAAAACATGAGAACTGAAAATGCCAAAACAATGCATTTCTTTACATCTGAAAAATACAAATTTGTAGATGTAATTAGATGACTTAAGTTCAATTTTCAATTTTGAACCATATACATTTCTAGCAACTCCCAATATTCAGATTTCAATCAAGTGTAAGTTACTTGAAAGTTATTAGTTATACCTAAGAAATGAACATTTTAAGTCATTCACCAAGCATTAAATTTTAGTTTTATTTTGTTCTCATTAAGTTCAAACCTTTATGTATTTATTTTATCTTGATTACATATACTGGAAGCCTTGGGCTCTTATATTGACACTCTTGAGTCTGATTCCTGGGTAGAACCAGTACTTTGGGGAGACACTGAGGAGGCCACCAGAGAGGGTATCAAACCCAGGATCTCTATCACTCGCTAGGCAGACGCAATATCTATAACAGTAAAGTTACAACTTACCATACTGTATTGGATTTACCCTGATAACCAACTTTCAACCTTTTTTGCACAGTATTAAAGCAAATCTGCGCTTAAATTCCTTAAAGGTATTATATACACAGTCATTGACATCATCTTCACTCTTAAAGGTATACAAAACCCATATAGCTAACTAATACCACTCAAATACGGGTCAAACTGTGGTAGGGCAATGGACATATTGTTATTTTATATCCTCTGACCTAAAGACCCATTTCACTTTCTTATTAACGGCTAACGAGGCAAGAAATTATTGCATGACAGGAGCGAATTATGTGAACTCTATGTCAGAGATTTGTTAGATGTACTATTTTTTGGCAAACAAGCTGGTTATTTATGCAGTGCCAGGGACAAAAGCCCGGTTATTATTCCGCTACATTGGAATGGGGCTTTTATACACTCATTGACAGAGAGATTAAGTATTTATTAATTTAATTCACATAATTTTCAATTTGTTATAATAGTTAAGTCCAATATTTTTCTATTTAGTATTTACCGTAAAATCAAAATATTTAACAGAAATAACAAGAGATGTGTTTTTTCAGAAACACAATGCCCCCTACTGCGCCGCTTTGAAATAAAATTTCTATTTATAATTTGGCAGGTATAGAAATTATCTCTTTAAAGCTTGTTACTTCCCTTGATTTTGTTTTTTTGACTTTTGACCTTGAAGGATGACCTTGACCTTTTACCACTCAAAATGTGCAGCTCCATGAGATACACATGCATGCCAAATATCAAGTTGCTATCTTCAATATTGCAAAAGTTATGGCCAATGTTAAAGTTTTTGGACAGACGGACAGACTGACAGACTGACAGTTCAACTGCTATATGCTACCCTACTGGGGGCATAAAAATCTATTGATTAATAACACAAACTAATAGCTGAGACAGTGGGACATTTTCTTCAGATTGCTGATAATGTTTCAATATTATTAAAATCTACAGATCTTTATCAGGAGTTTTGGTCTATAACGACAGAATTGTTTTTCCTAGTTTTCAGTCCAAATAAAAATACACACACACAAGTGTTTAGCAAATGGAACAACATATGCAAGTTTGAATGATGCAGTGTGAAAGTAATAGGTGTACTTTGTCAGACAAGATTCACAGACGGATGGACAGACAGATGTACATAGTGAAATCAGTTTACTCCCCTCTCCTTTGTTGCAGAGGGGAGGTAGGGACTCTCCTTTGTTGCAGAGGGGAGGTAGGCACTCTCCCTTGTTGCAGAGGGGAGGTAGGGACTCTCCTTTGTTGCAGAGGGAAGGTAGGGACTCTCCTTTGTTGCAGAGGGGAGGTAGGGACTCTCCTTTGTTGCAGAG
>VMBQ01003504.1:52305-79072 GCA_007657795.1 Dreissena rostriformis
CCCCCCCCCACACTGCTATTTCAGCTATGTTCAAGGTCAAATAACTCAGGAGTGTGTGTGTGTAACTTGAATGGCCCCAAATGCAATTCCAAGCCTTGTCTGCGTGTAATCTACATACAAACAAGAGATGAGTTTGTCAGAAACACAATGCCCCCTATTGCGCCGCTTTGAAATAAAATTTCTATTTATCATTTGGCAGGTTTAGAAATTATCTCCCTTTAAAGCTTATTACTTCCCTTGGATTGTGTTTTTTGACCTTTGACCTTGAGGGATGACCTTGACCTTGACCTTTTACCACTCAAAATGTGCAGCTCCATGAAATACACATGCATGCCAAGTATCAAGATGCTGTCATCAATAATGCAAAAGTTATGACGAAACTTTAACCTAGGTTAAAGTTTTGGGACAGACACACAGAGTGACACAATGACAGACAGACAGGCCAAAACAATATACCCCCTCTTCTTTGAAGAAGGGGGCATAAAAATCAGTACAATACTTCCAAACAAACTAAGGTTATTGAGTGGAAATGGATTTTCCATTTTTAGATAAAAGACATATGCCTCTGTACAATACTTCCAACTCAAACAAAACAAAAGTTATTGAGAGTAAACATGTTTTCTATTCTTAGTAACAATAACCTTCACCTTTAATGAACACACCCAAATCCTAAGCAATGAAAACCTGCAAGCTTATCCTAAGTTTCAGTAAGATTGGTCAATGAAAACTTAAAGCACCATTACTACTCAAAATCAACGAAAATTTCATACAATATTTCGTAAAATAAAGTTAAAAAAATTAAAAATAAGTGTTCTATATAGCAATTTCCGAAATTTCAACGCCAGATGTGGTCTGGTAACAAAGATGTTTTTCATACACGTTTTTATTATCCCCACGCTTTTAAAAGCGTGATCTTTACCTTGACTTGACATGGCCCCTAATACAATTGGAAAGTCAGAACACCAAGCAAGCTTGTTATATGCAAACTACAGTAATCGACTGAAAACCACCTGGTTGCTTAATTTCCATTTTTAGTAAAAAATTACCTTGACATTGACCCGACTGGCCCCAAATTCGATTCCAAGCAAGTTCTTAATATTAGCTACCTATTACACAAAAATGTTCAGTGCAATATCCATCCAAACTGAAGTTATTCAGTGGAAACTGTTCTGCTATTTAAGCAACCATGATATTGACCATGACCCCACACGTCCCAAATACAATCCCAAGCTAGGTCTCCATGCAACCCCACACGTCCCAAATACAATCCCAAGCTAGGTCTCCATGCAAGCTTGCAATATCCCAAGTTCCATTAAGATTGGTTGATTCAAACTAAAGTTATTGACCTGAAACCTTATTTTTGACGCCATCCTGTACGCACACATACCCGACCGCCATACCCAAATCTTTTATCCAGGATTTTCAACTTCATAAAAATTCTGATAAAAAATACTTACTATTGCCATTAAGTTAAGGATGTAGTTTTGCAGATCTTCCCTGTGATATTCATACATGGTATGGTCAGCTGCAACCATCACCTCCACATAGTTTTTATATGACACTGAGCGTTTTCGACGATGATTCGAAGTGGATGACGACAATGAAAATAAATTATTATACGATGATGGTCTATTAAGATCATTAATATCACTATTGGATAATTGTTCTATACTCTGTGCTGCCTCCCTTTTCCTCCTCTTGTGTTTATAATTTTCTGAAACGAGACAAGATAAATGGATTAAACAGCTGGATAGCAGTTGTATTTACAAGGCATATACATGCAGATGGTGTCTTAAAGATTTTTACTTTTGAGCTGGTATTTTCATTGTAACAAGCAGTGTAAATTGTTGAGCAGAAGGATTTTGTTGTTGCAGTGTTGTTGTCCTTGATGCTGTAGAAAACAAGTTCAAGAAGTAATTTCGTCAGAACGAAAAGACAACCAACAAAAGATTCGTATCTAACTGTTATTGAGATGTAAAAAAAAGCAAGACACAACAAAAATCGCATCCTTTTACACCTCTGACTGCACAATGCTGTTTGTTCAGACAGTGATGCAACACTAAATACCAAATATATTAAGTGGCAAGCCAAATATTGGCCTCTGACATTTCACTAGCTATTTGTGGGAATCTGAGGTAGTGAAAGTTACATAATGGCAACAGTGAACCTCAGTAAGCTTGCAACCCCAATGTCTCTCTGAAATCCATGAATGGAAAGGGGATAAACACACTTGGTGCAGTGAAGGGCAGATTTCAAAGTCATATGGTGAACACATATGTGTCAAGTTCTGAGAAAACTGGGCATAATGCATGTGCATAAAGTGTCGTCCCAGATTAGCCTGTGCAGTCCGCACAGGCTAATCAGGGACGACACTTTCCGCTCAAATTGGATTTTTGCTTAGAAGAGACTTCATTTAATCGAAAAATGTCATAAAAGCGGAAAGTGTCGTCCCTGATTAGCCTGTGCGGACTGCACAGGCTAATCTGGGACAACACTTTACGCACATGCATTATGCCCAGTTTTCTCAGAACGCGACACATATTTCTTGCTGAATCAGCATAAATCAGGATACACTTGAAACAAACAATTATGTATGATGATGCAGTAATGGATGTCTGATAGCAGTTTTGTCACCCATTGAGTGGTCTTGATTTGTTAGAAGTATCAAATTCACCATTTGAGAAACATTAAATGTGGGCATTCTTACATCAGGGCGCATATTAACACTATTAGGTGTCACATTCAACACATGTGGGAGGAAATAAATCAAGAGTGAGCAAACACTGAGAGAAGGGCAGGGAGTACATCATAAAATGCTGCATATGCGAGAGGATCACAAACACAGCCTTGGAAAAACGGCAATTAAGGAACACATATTTTTACAAAAGCTCCATGCATTCTTTGCAAACATCGTTGGTTGCTCTGCCAAGCTTGTGAAGTCATTTGCATAGCAGGACCCTTGCTCACCAGCAAGCTTAATGAGCAAAACCCACAATGTTGTAATTTCCTAACCACGAAAAGATGCCTGTTTTTATGCAGTCAACCAATGCATAGATTGGGTCATTCAATGCTGTTTTTACCACCTTTGAATTTACTGAGCTTGAAACATTGACCACAGTTAATTATAACATTTTCTTAAGATGCTTTTTGGTAAGTGGAAAATTTTTAAAAGTTATCTCCCCTGCTATACAGACAGGTGGACAGAAGACCACCCATTTGATCCTTGTCTACTGGACAAGTGTAGCTGCTATCAGAACAAGAAGAAGATATCCCTTTATTCTAAGTTTGCCACTCAGCTGAACTAATGTGTACAAGTCGTGACCCCTTTTTTACGCTGTCAACTTCTGCACAGAATCTGAGTTATCACCCTTTGTAATTAAACTTTCAACGTTAGAAATGTCATGACCCATGTAAAAATCTTACCATAAATATATTATTGTTCAGAGTCTTTTTTGCATTAGTCTTGTTTCAAAAGCAAAATTGTTGTAAGTGTTTAAATCATATGCAACAGCAAGTATATTGTTTCCTAACAATCATGCTTAAACTGTTTTTTTTTAAATGTTCAAACTATTTCAAAAAGTATACGGTCTATAAAATAATATCCAAGATGCATGTTACAGGTTACAACCAAGCCATCCACAACAACATTTTTACATTATACATGTAAATTAATCAAGAACAGATATTTCAATGGCTGCACAAATAATGTTTTTATATGGACATGTGTCAGTAAACATGTGAGAACAACAATTTCATGTTTTTGTTAGGCTGGCTTGATATGTTCAACACAATTTCTGCAAATAAGCCTAATGCGAAAAACACTTGCGAACTGGCTTACATTCATACACATAACATTGCAGCACCCTGAATATAGCCGACAGATATGGAGCAAAAGTAAACACTACAATATGTTGTTTCTCATCTATCATTGTGCGTGCTTCTACTTTGTTCATGTTCTCATTTTACTCGCGATTTAAAGATACGACATTCCAAGAAAACGGAGTCAGCATGAAATGTTCAAGATGTGAAAAGTATAACATTATCACTGTTGTGCAACAGTATAACATTATCACTGTTGTGCAACTCAAAATGCAAAGAATGTTGACCCCGGAAAAAAAAAGTTACAAAGACTTACAATAACGTTAAAAAAAATACATAGTATCAAAGAAGTGGTTATTTGTTGTTGCTGTCCTGACAACAAATATATATACCAGAGTAAATTGAATGAGTATGAACAAATATTTAATCATGATTTCACTAATTTACAACTTGTTAACAACAACACTGGAAGCAACTGGACCAATGAAAGGAAATCATGAGTACAGGTTAAATATTAGGGTGGACTTGAGCTTGCATACCCACCATTAGACTGATGCAGCCATTTCTGTCAAATATTGACATCATCCCATTTTATGTTTCTTTGCATCAAGTTTGCTTCTTCTATAGCAAGCTGACCGTTTTGAACTTTTCAAGACAGCTCAAAACTTTGGCAAAGAAATGTAACAGCATAAAGTGAACAGGATATGTCTACCTGTGTATTTCCTTTATGGGTTTAGCTGTTTATATTCAGGGACTAAATTAGCCTAATCCACAAAAGCAAATGCAGGTGGGTTCAAATCAAACCTTTGGAGTTTAAGATAGTGTCCATGCCAATGACTTGATACATTGAATTCAAAACTTCCTTTAATTGAAAAGTGCACAGTGTGCCTAAATGCAACAGTATTGTACCTTCCTTACAAGATATAAGTGGTCACCTATTAGTGTCAAAAAGTGTCCATAGCCTACCTTTTTACAACGAAAGGACTATCATTCTGTTGTGTATGTGTGTTGTTATTTTTTTAATTCAAGGTGAAGTTGGGGTTAAATGGTTTTTGGTTTCTAATAAAAGTGTTGGTGCAAAACATTGGTAATGTGTTATGATGTAAAGATAATAAGAAGGAAAAGGAAATGTTAAGCTGCTTGCTTAAGGCAGCAGGAAGCATTCTTTTGACAATGTGCAACACCGTATCCTTTCCTTACTCAAACATGTTCAATGGCACTTCTTTTTTTCACACACAAAATCATGTCAAGTGTGCTCACTGCATTACAAAAACTGCATGGCCACACTACTTGCTATCATGTTTCAGCCTAAATAAGTGATCTTGATGTGTCAACTAAGGGCCACAACATTATGTACAGAGTGCCAAACTCACATCTTACTATTTTCATCAGCACATTAATGTCAAAGGTTTGTTCACTAAATCAAGATAAAATCACTGGAAAAGGTTTTCACCACCTCTTGCTAATCTATGCACCTTCATACCCCATAATTTTGTATAAAGCTACAAATTCCAAATCAGGCACTGCATCAGCGAACCCCAATGTGTTTGGCTAATAACAGAAATTATACGCTTAATTACAGCTAAATGCAGCATTATTCCAGTAGTCAGCTTAACTTAACACAACAATTAATACATGACAAATTGCTCGAACATCCAAAAACCATCCACAAAAATGTAAAAAATGTGTGAAACAGAAATAGCCAATTTAGCCCTACTTAACATTATTTAAAGACAGTTATTTTTCCCCTGGGTGGTAACAAATACTATTATGGAATAATCATAATCATATTTACACTAAGAACAGATTCAGGTTTGAATAATATAGTGTTTATGGTCAAGTACATGTGCACTATGTCTGTAATGCCAGTATTTCTTGTTTACTTAATGAATACTTGACCAAAGTGGTTCACATGACTCTTAAGACTTTTACACTATATTCATGTTCAGTAGTTCTTGAAATACAAATTCATCATATAAAATCTCAAATATTATAATTTGAGAATAACATCTTGACCACAAACTCTCTATCTTGTGTGACCTTCCCTCATAATGTTTATTTTGTATAAGTGTCATCAATTTCCTGCACATAAGAGTGTCAACAAAGTTATGGCAAAAGTCATTTAAGTCATGTTATGCACTTAATAACTTCTTACCGCATCAATAGGGCTTGATGTTATTAATAACAATCTTATTTCATTCACAAAAATACTAAATAAACTGAACTATAATCACTTTATATCATGGGTCCAACTTAATTTAAACATGAACTCTCCCGCCCCCTCTGACTTGCAGCAAAATAACCAAATCACCAATATGTGATTTTTAAATTGACCTTGACCTCTGATTACTTGACCTTAAAATTGATAGGCTTCTTTCTTTGCTCCTTTAGTACCCAGCCTGCTAACTAAGATGATCATAGGTCAAAGCATTCTCTAGCTATCCAATGGACACCACTGAGAGAACAGTTTTCATGTTACAATACCTTGACCTTTGACCTATCAACATCATATTGAAGGTCTTAGGTCAAAGCGCTTTCTAGACAGTGTGCAGAACTAAAAGGTCGTGCAGAAACAAAATGTTCTAAGGACTGACAGGCAAAGTGACTGACAGGTGCAAAGCATTTTACCCCTTCTTCTTTGTTGTAGGCAATAATTATAACACATTTTGTTGTATTTAATCTTATGTTGTTTTGACAGTGTGATTCCAACGATTTTTTATTTAAATTATGATCTTGAATAGCTCTGTATTGCAATTTTTAATTTATTCATGCCCTTTTTGTCTTTATATCGGTAGTAGGAAAAGCAATGGTTATTACAATAACGACTAAACTTGCTTGCAACCTACAACTCTTCCCTTGATTATCTTTTTTTGTGGGATGTGTATTTTGCAATATTTTATGCATACTCTAGTGTTTTATCCAGGCCGTTTTAGCGTGGCGCGGCGCCATGCCCCTTTTTTGTAGCGCCCCGCTGCCCCTTTCAAAGCCAATCAGCCCCGCGCTGCCCTTTTCAAAGGCCACCGCCCTGCCCTTTCATGAGCACCCGCTGTTTTCCGCCGTGCGCGACCTTATTGATAACATCTTAATTGCCTCTTAACCAAGCTTCTAAGCCGACTATTATCAGCGAAGATTCGCGCGGTTGTGAATTCGTCATGCGTGAATAACCATGTGTCAATATCAATCGATAATTTCAGTGGCTTTGTTACACTAATCGGTCCGTAATGTGTATTCCTCCAAGATACAATTGTGCACAGTTACTTTGGAGACTTGATGAAAACCTCGATGTTATTCACGTGGAAATTGTGCATTTCATGCATAATTCAGTTATATCAAAACATTTATTTTTACGCGTAATTAAATTTAAAAAAAAAACACCAGTTGTATCTGTATCGTTATCGTCTTTAAGATAATTAATTATTGAAAGAATTACTGTTACGTATACTAATTAAACAAAATGCGAATCGCGTATTAGCGGACATATTATACGATTTTAAATTGCTATGCGCACCTGTCGCTTACATCATTTTAACAAGATGGCGGACTATACATTAAAAAATAAATTGTGACTCGGCAAAAATGGCAAATAACGATCGAATTAACGATGGAATTCATACATTTAGAAAGGGATTGATGAAATGCCTCTGATAATCGACGATGCATAACACGTTTTAGATACCAACAACATATTTATGAGTAATCTTATCAGTGGATGTATGTCACGTACACGAGTGTTTGTAAATTGTTAGTGTTCAGTTTACTCGCAAAGTTAAAACATCTGACAAGATAATCGTTGGAAAATGGGATAAGACAAACATGGTTTCATTTATATGTTAGTGAATCTGTGTAAAATCAGATTCGTATGCATATATTGCTTTATTATGTTTGTCGTGCTGTACAGTTTACTGAAACAGCATGGAAGTTAAATGGACATTGCAAGGTAAATATATTAATATTAATTAAAGTAAGTTAAATGCATCAATTACCATTAAATGTGCTTGTTTATATATTTATGTTTTTCCCACAACTGCCTCTGATGTGATTACATGTTTCTCCCAAAACCAGGTATTCATGGAACGTTTTTGCCCTTTTTGCCTAAACTGCGCGTTAAAATGCCCTTTTTGAAAGTAATGCGCCATGCCCCTTTGCCCTCCTGGATAAAACACTATACTCATAATACACCTTTTAAAACACTGATCCTGGCTTTGTACATGGTATCCGGCAAATATGACTTCGGCACTATCACACAGTGCCACTGCCGTTGGTTTCCAGAATGACTTATGACAGTTTTTAGCCAAGTAAATGCCAAACAACAGAAATTACCCCATGCTTCACATGAATATGTTTATCTGCATGATTGCAACAGTGTTGCTTCTTCTCTGATGATGTGCTACAGGAGTAATGAGAATAGATTTAATGATTTTACATGAAAGAAAATAATAGTAATATATGTATCATGAATATGGCTTGAAAATGCAGAGATGACCCAAATCTTTGAATAGAGGGCATTAAACCAATTTAACTACCAATTGAGAGTACAGTTTAGCTGGAAACTGTCATAAATCAAATCTCTCCCCCAATTTTCTTGCAGATGAGCATTGTTTACAAACCATGATAACATTTGGGCCAAAGTTGTAAAATGCTCTTGACTCCGTTTGGGCCCTGAACGTCCAAATCTAGACCAAGATATGCACATGAGCAAATCTCCGCTGATAAGCCCTAATAAAGTAATGCAGCTCACTGGCTCAGATAAAACTGTGTTTGAAGTCATGAAGGGATCACACCTCATAACTCTAGCATTAAACTTGTTAAAAGGCAAGCACTTCAGGGTGCACTAGGAAACCAAAATTTCACAGTTTCCCCTTTCAAAAAATGTGTCATACCTGTAGTTCAACAAAAAATTATGAGACCTTATTTTAATGACATCTTGGTAAGACCATTCATGTAAACGTTGTTAATTTTTAAAAGCATTATGTTTAAGAATTTTACAAAAATAGATGACGTTCATATCATTTCAACAAAAAATGTATTTCATGGAGGAGATAAAAAAAATACATTAAAATGCAGTTTAACAAATTGTGTTCACACTGAAATGCTACAAATTCAATGTTATTCATTTTAGAACATAATAATTTTCAAGGATTCTGCTCTTTACCACTTGTATGGCAATAAACAAATGTGAATTAAATGTGGTAATTCAGTGTTATAAATGTAAAACAAATTACGTAATTATGATTGAAGGAAAATAAAATGAGAAACAAACTTATTATACTTGTAAATAATACGCATTGTATGCATAAATGCAGTAAAAGATTGTTAAAAATGTGATAAAACTGTGTAAAAAGACATTCATTAAAATAGCATAAGGTTACAATGTAGCTCTGTTTCTGTAAAGGCCTTGTATAATGTTTCACTTTTAAAAGTAGAATTAACAAACAAAATGATGTATCATGTAATTGTATGATAACACACTACAGCATAATTTTTGTAATTTGACCATTGATAAATCAAAAACCTCTGGTAATTCCAACAATAATATCTTAAATATCCGTATACACATTAAAACATATAACAGCTGTACCCCTGCGAAAAATTCAAGAACTGTTCTTGATTAAATTCTTGAACATGTTCCAGAACAGTTCAAGAACAGAAAATGGCAGTTCTTGAATTAAGATTTCCAGAACTAAGTTCAATAACTTGTTCTAGAACAGAAATTTATTCTGGAACACGTTCTTGAACATGTTTCAGAACACATTCCAGAAAGATTGTTCTAGAACAGTAATTTATTCTGGAACACGATCGTGAACGTGTTCCAGAAAAGTTCCAGAACACATTCCAGAAAAGTTCAAGAACATTAATTGGCAATTCCAGAACTTATAATTGTTTAACTTTGTTCAAGAACTTGTTCTAAAACAGAAATCAAAAGACCTGAGTTTCAGCTCAAATTTCTTAAACAATAATCAATTAGTTAGTTCTTGAATTTGTTTCAGACAAGTTTTGGAACATTTAATTGAACTTCTTTGGTTCATTTTTTTTTTACTAACGTTTTATTGAATATATGGTACATGACATTTATTCTATAGACACAAATTGATATGCATAGAGACCCTATCAGTCATGTGTTAATATTTTCAACATGGGACTGCTTTGATTTTAAATCAGTGGTTTCCCTGAAATGGTTACACTTACAGTGCCAAAGAACTTGAAATGGAACCAATGGCTGATAAGTTTATAGCCGGTAATTTATTAAAGACTTACATTACCAAATATAACATAAACCATGTGCCTTCCGTTTCAACTTCCTGTGCACACAATATTCTTCCTTTGTAAAAACAGCAATGCAATGTACATGTTTGTGTTCTCGAACTGTTCTTGAAATGAAATTTTGCATCACCTGCATTGTGGTTATCATCCGAAATGTCAAATAGTTTGTACAAGCTTCATCATAATCCTTTACCTTTCAACATAAGAAAACTGATCGACTTGGCATAAAACTACACTGAGAGTCACAGTATTTGTCTTATGACCTTAATTATTGAGTGGAGTTTTGAGTAAAAGACCCAGATCTGAAAATGTACATCTTTTTGTTTTCAATGTCCTGTTTCAGCAGAAACAAATTAATGTACACCAACACATTAATATTTACATAAATATTCAACACAATGGTTCTTTAGCGAAATATTCAACACAATGGTTCTTGAGCCTCAGGGTCACAAACTAAAGATGAAAGAATCTGTAGTTCCAGAATTTATCCTGAAAAGTTCTAGAACAAATATCTGACCAATTTTGATAATAACAGTTCTAGAACTAATAGAAGTTCTTGAACCAAATTCTTACAACTTGATGAACATTTAAAAAAAAATAATCTTTGTTCTTGAACAGTTCAAGAACTATATCTGTTGTTAAATTTCTGTTCAAGAAATAATAGCAGTTCTGGAACCATGTTCAAGAACATGAATTCCTGTTCAAGAACAGTATTGTTAGTTCAAGAACTACATAAGTTCTTGAATTACTGTTCAAGAACTAATACAAGTTCTTCAACTATGTTCAAGAACATGAATCCTTGTTCTTGAACATTTTTCGCCGGGGTAATGCATGTATATTTTATTTGTTTTATAAACAAGGTATTATTATTGCTGCACATTCAAAGTATTTATGTCCACGATTTATAATATGTCTTATAGTCTCATATATTTTAGTGATTCTTTCCAACGCTATGGAAACCTTGATAACAGGAGACCCAGCATTTTCGTCATCATGGTGTACCTAGAGTTCAAGAAGTTTTACTGTACTCCTAACATCCATTTTAGCAGCATCACAGTATAAAATGGCGAATGAATGCATGACTGACTTGCTGAACGTTTAAAACACTTTAAAACTCATTAATCAACTGATTTATTACAGACATGTTAATAAAACAAATGATCTTAAAAGCCTATTCACCCCATTCATAATCATCTTAGACACATCAACACACCCAAATGACACCATCTGACACAATCACTCAGAGACACCTCAATGGCACAAAGACACCCTTATGTCCAAGAGACAGGGCCTAATTAGCAATGTGATAAATTAGTTTTCAAACTACACTCATGTGATACTTCTGATGTCACTATACCCTGCCTGATTATCTTCTGAAGGCCATAATCTGCTTTGTTTTTTTTATCTCTTTGACATGATTCTAATGTTCTTCACGCCCAATATAGTCTCCAAACAAATTCATTTCTGATTAACCATGTTCAAAATGTGCAAACTTTGCAAAAAAATGTACATTAAAATAACGACAAGCCACAAGTTTTAAGCAAGATAAATTAACAAACCAAATGTAATAATATATATTTCAAGAATGTACAAAAGCCCATCAAGGTCCAATTATGCGACATTTAATATTTCCAATAATTATATGCCTAAGGAACATTAGCTGTAACTTGAATGAATGTTTTATCCAATAATGACTTTTTTTCATAAACCATAAACAGAGAAATTCTTCATAGAATAGGTCAACAAGTGCTTTCAATTATTGCCATTAGTACCAGACATTTATTGCATTATAATGGTATGGGCTAAGGATTATTATTTTTGGGGGGCGGCAAAAGTGCCTTTGTTTGGAGGATGATAACTTTATATTGCTTTGGGTAGCTGTAGGTACCATCCTAAATGTAAAATACCTAAATATGTAACAAATCATTTCCTAAGACCAAAATAGCCACCGTTAATATGAAAAAGAAAAATTGCCAGGGCCAAAATAGCCAACCAAAGGCCGAAATATCCAATAGGTATTATAACAAGACAAAAAAATCTATAATATGTAACATAACATGTCACATTGCCAAAAATAGCACATATGTAACATAACTTTTCTCAAGGCCAAAATGGCCAATATGTAACCAAATATTTCTAAAGGCTACAAAAGCAAAATTAATAAATAAATTACATTGAACAATAAAGTAGGAAATGTATAACCATTTAATAGTCAATATCAAATGTCACAGATTGTGAAGCCCTAAACAGCAAATATATAATGTAACAGCCTATATGTAACCAGTTTGGATGTGTGTGTATTTGGAATTTATGGAAGTCCTTTCCAGTCTGAGTCTGCATTTTGTGAGAACCCGGAATGTGTCCCAGCACTCACACATCATTTACTTAATGGACTCACAAAAGTTGGGACAAAATTTGAATTGAAGCTGAAATCTTTTTGGTTTATGCTAACAGACAGTTAATTGAGGTATGGGCATGTACTTTATACTTTTCTGCCAACATTATATAGGTCCTGATGAAGATAGACCCAGAGTACCAGGAAGAAACGAAACAGTCCGGTAACTTTGGTAACCACCAACCAAACTCACATGAGCCTGGAGTGGGGATTGAACCCTATTCGCCGAGATAAGAGGCGTTTGTAACGACCACTGTGCTAACTGGTTTACATTCCTACAGCAACATTTTATAGCAGAATTATCTTTATATTTCGCGACGAAGAAAACAGACCAAACCTCTTAAATATGTTCATCTCTATAAGTAAGTCTGTATTACCAAAACACAAGCATAAACAGATTATTTGTAATATCTGTTTAGCCCAACAAAAGGTATGTTTTCATTGTAATCAGTCAGGTGTGGTGTTAGAAGTTCAATCGGATATTAACCATGTGAAGTGCCCTTTATTTAAACTCTAAAAAAAGATTGTGTAAATGACTTAGAGGATAATTATAATACAATTAGACCATAATTCTAACACCAATTGGAACACAAACTATTACTTAACCATTAAAAGTACAAAGCATTCATAATATCACTGTTCTAATCATTTTTTTATCGATATCCTGTGAAACAAAAACCATTAATAATTTGAAGAGCATGCGACGGGCAATTCCAGAATAAGCCTGTGCTTGACTCAAACTTTTGACCATCAGCTTTGAATGTAATTGCCTTTTAACCACAAGGTCATGGAAATGATAATTTTATTTTACTAATAAATCGGTAAAATGATTGGAAGATTATTGATTAAGTACAAATAAAGTACAATGATATGGGTATTCACATCTGCTCACACATTATTTTCTATCAACAAACTGTACATCATTGATGTTCTGTTAGGATCAGTAATAAAATGTTTTATCATTCAAAATAGAGGAAAAACGTCTTCCCATTAATACCATAGTTCTACAGACAAATTAAATTATCTTTAAAGCAATCACTAAGCGCTTATTCTTAAAAGCTATCTTTCACTTAGAAGCTGATCTGTTAACAACCTTTTATTGCATTTATTAGCATTAATATCTGACTGAGATCATATTTTGTGACCCCACCCAAGTAAAATGCAGATGCTGCTATTTAATATAACAAGTATAGCATATTTGATACTGTGGTAATAATATTTGATCATTGCCATTGGCATACTGATATATATATATATATGTAAACATAACTCTAAATAAAAAATTGGGACTTGGACATCTTGCTCTTGCGCGCAACATTACAAGTTACTTTAAAATCTGGACAAAGATAATTAATTATATTTGACCTTTTCTATTATATAAATTGTGACCTTAACTATGTACCTGTGGATAAGGGTCTTGCGCTTATCTCGTTTTTGAAACAAGGGGATAATGAGAAACAAAGAAAATTCTGCTTTTGAGAACAAATCAAAACTTTTGTATGTAGTGGTTACCATCAAACATGTGAAACCGTAACTTGCGCTGATTATGAGTGATTCAGTGACCAACACTAAACTGACCAACAGCAAACAAGAAATAAAAGGAATGCAATATATGATTTCAGAACACAATTAAATTTGTTCATGTTAAAATATTTTTAATCATTTTCATCTTCGACTGACATTGATCAATGGACATTCGCAGTCAATAACCAGCATGGGTTTATCCACAGAGAAAATTGATACAACTGAAAAGAAATTTCCCTGGGATAATATTCTACATAAACCTCCCTGTATACAATAGCTGACATATCTGATTTCTAAAACACAAACAGTTATAAGTAAATTTTGTTGTCAGATATTTCCTAGATGATTTTCTTTCATAGATTAGATTATTAAACAATTTGAGCTTTGACCTAAATCACCATAAACTAAACAGAAGGTTTGAAAACAACACAAGGGGGGCTTTTGTACAGCTTTCTTCACAAATTCTGGAAGTGAAATTATGTTTTATGAGTTTCCTGTTTTATTTATTACGACAAATTGTTGCACCCCTCAAAGCATTGTTAAAATAAGACAGAAAGCCCCCCTGCAGTGTAATAATATGAATTTTTCTCTTTTTATTTTTTCAAAAAAGTTCAGCAAATCTGTTAATCAATTTTAGAAGTATGGTTTAATATTTTCATTGTCCAATCTCAAAGCAGATGGAATTAAAAAAAATCCAACACTCTTAGCATATTTAATCTTTCAAAATACCATTCAGTACACTAACTTATTCATAAATTCTTTAAGCAACTGTCAAAGAACTGCCTAAGCAAAAGTGTTTTATTATTATTCACATAAGAACATTTCTGATAATAAAACAATATATTAATGATCATTGAAACATTGACCCGATGATGCAATTTGAAATTCCATAAATAAAGTATGAAACAACTGTAACAGATATAGACATGTTTAGTAGATATAAAAACAGTTTCACTGTCAGCCGCCCTGAAATTGGATCAACTTATTATTTACTGATTTGTTTTCCTCTAGTTTTATCATTACAGTTCGGAACAAAACACACCTAATTCAATACATTTTGGTCAAATATGCAGTAATTACAATGGAGAACATTAAAGAAAAATAAGCTGACCAGATACTATTGCGACATAAATAAGATGTTAAATCTTCAATATATAGGTTAGAGGAAATGTTGATGTCCTGATAATATCAATAAGCACCTATGTGAACTAGAACAGTCAGAAAATCGGTATCATGAAGATGATCATTCAAGATAGCGAAAAAATGATTTACCATTGTCCACATCAGATAGCACAGTCTGCGAAATAGCATTCTAATTCTAGAACAAGGAATTAATCAAAAACAACAATGAAAAGTGTATGGCTTGAACCAGGGCATAACAACCTTTTAATTGTCTGAACATTTTAGAAGACTATCTTTGAGGATATTTATCAGGATACCCTCTTTCTTAGAACTGGTTCAGCTTGAGCAGATTACATTTATTTTGATCTTTGAGAGCAATTTTTGTCAGTTACGGTATGTACTTTTTGTAATGAATTTTGTGATTATTTAAGGCGTTGCACTTACTTTTTTTGAACAATTGACCTTCATCTGACATGTGATTCAACGATTTGTACAGCTCTCTATGAAAAGACAAACTGGGATATCAGATCCTTCTACGATCAAACATTTTCTACAAACAACATAAGAAATATTTTGTTCCACAGAAAACCCTAGATCAAGAAACACATTTCTATTTTCTCAATTTTGTATGTGCAGTAATGGCCAAAACACATCTATACTTATTCTTCTGAAACTGAATGAAAACCCATCCTAAAGAACCACACATTCACAAAACATTTGGGATCTCATGCAAGTATGATTGGCACCATTTTTCCCTCAGAAAATGAACACAAATTGGGGTTTATACCCAAAGGATTGCCAGTAAAAACAGACACACAGGACAGAAAGTAAATAGTCCAGTTTTGTCATACCAAATTCGCAAATTAGCATTTGTATCAAATATGGACAATCCCAACTGACATCAACACAAAGAAAGCAATCTTACAAACCAAATCTTGGTCAATGAAACATTGACTTTGATATAATTTGTCAGTATCTGTGGGTTAAATAAATGGACAGAGGTTTAAAATAATGCCAAAGGATACTGTTTGATATAATTTGTCAGTCAGTTTCCTTGGGTTTGCAAAGAAATTGTTTGATCAGTAATGAAATCATCAGAGCATTATAATGCCAACAATACAAATTCTGTACTCCTGTTAACATTTTGTTACCATGATTGTTTGCCATTGAGAAAAATGGATCAGTAATTTTGATTGGATCAAATTCATCAATTGCATAATTTCATTGGATGACAAAATCTATACAGCTTTACCAGTTATTAAATACAGAAACACATTTCACACTGTGAACTATGGAATTTGTCTTCAGGAGCTTGTATTTGATAGTTGTAATTATTATTAATATTAATTGCACTATAGTCCCATTTTGCTCAAACAGATCTTTGAAAAGTATGTTGGAGGTAACAAAACACAACAAATTCAAACAAAAATTGTAATCGCTACATTGAAATCATATTTTCAAATCTCAGCACCTTTAAATAATATGAGTCAACTAAACAATGAAATTCAAACTGTAATTAGTAGTGTATGATCACCCACACAGATTTGGCACATCACTTTTATCTGATTAATTAAATGTCTGGGGGATATGCAGGGATTACAATAAGTAATGGATTTTGCAATAATCTTAAATCAATTTTCTGTACACAAGTTCTTGTGGCATGAAAAGGTGTTTTTAGGTCTGAAGTTGTTTGTGAAGTTATATTAAATTCCATTTAGGTCTCGAAATACTCATCTATGTAAAAATTCAAGTTATTTTGCAGTTTAAAAAGTGATCAACCAAGAACCGCTTTGCTTTGTTACCTTAAAGCCACACACCTTATTTGGCATAGAAAATTTAAGTATAATTAAGAAACATATTTTATCTATGCCAATTGAAATATATCTGGTGGTTACAAGGTACAAATCTGTCTTTTTTGCACTTAAACTTAAAAATATTCGCGTTTGTCGAAATGGACGTACACGTATCGAAATCCTACTTTCGGTTTTAAAAGCGGTAATTCCCGGTTGAAAATGATAAATTACTTGCTAACTAGGCTATACATTTAATGAAAATTGTGCACACTTTCAGATTGCATCTATATGTATTGATTAACATGTACTTCATTTCAAGGTGTGTGGCTTTAAAGTCTTCATTTCGATACATCTTGAGCATATAATATATAATGAGAAAACACAATTATATTTAAAGTCAAAATAATGACACATATACACAGACAATCTTCTGATAATTTGTAACAAAATATGATAATGAAAACTTAAATGCCAACTTTAATAAAAGGTTAATGTGAAAGGGCAAAAATGTTTGGATCTGTAAAGGAGAAAAGTGACTGGAACAGTGTCTTATCTCCCCCTGACTTTGAACATCTGTGACCCAGGCTTCTTATGTTACACAATGTAAAGACTAAATTTATATCATGGTCTTCCAATATTACTAACCTCGTTAGAAATTTGGCATAGGACAAGAATCAAAACCAGTTATTAGAAACCATAATCTAGATATGAAATAATTTTGAGTAATTCCAGTAATCAAATGTTCCTGAAAAGAGACTGATATGCAAATGTCTCTCACAGATGGCATTGAATCAGTGAGGTTCTTCCCGATTGATCGTTTAACAGCTTATCACACACTCTTAATTCTGCAGTGATAAGCTTTCCTTAAATACCCACCAAATACTAAGCGGGAGGAGTTAAAATAGTTTTCGGCAAAATTAACAAAACACTTTGCCTGAGTCTCTAATAATTAATCCCTAAACCTCTGATCAAAGCGTTTTAGAACCGTCTTAAAGCAAACACTTATAATCAAATTGACATACACTAGCTAAGTGAAAGCGTGCTTACAAAAGTTGCCATTTCAACACTGTTACAGTGTTTTCTGATAAGTCCAATGAAAGAGTAATCAGTGCTGAGCCGTGGACAATTTGATTAGGATGCAATATTGGTTTGACCTGTAAATTGCGAGGGTCAAGTCGTCAGTCTACCAAGGGCCCTGTATCTAAACAGTGTGTCACCACGCATGTTAACCTATTTGAGTATTTGTCATCGAGAGCTGAAGAAACTTTCTACTGACTTTCCCATTCATGCTATGTGTACTGAGCAAATATTTGCGGAAGCAATAAAACTGTGCCAATGTTTATCTCTTTTTTGTTAAAGATTCTCTCAAATACTATCATTTTCAAATAGATTCAAAAAGATTCAAAGGCAATACAACGTTATTACGACAATCTCATTGTCAATTTGCAGATACTTGATGGCATGCATTAGTTTTGATTTAAATCTCTTACAGATTTCCTAAATCTATAACCATAAGTTCCGTCGCAACATAAAATTTATATTCATATATATTCATAACACAGGATTTTTTAAACTAATGCTGACTCAAACTTAAGAGGTGGAAGTAAAGCCATAGGTTTTGTTGCATTCCTACTAATTCAAACTTAAATTGTGAAAGACATAAGCTATGTTGCACTCCTTAACTGACTCAAACTAAAAATGTGTTAAAGCTAGATTTTTTGCACTTGCTCAAACTCAAACTGAAAATGTTCATGATGAACTGTGAGGTTGTGTTGCACTCATTGTGTACATGACGCAGGTACTTCAGCATACCATTGACCCTCCCAGTCCGTCCAACATTGACATGATGTGGTGGAATGTTAAAGTGGTGTATGTGGAAAGCCTTTTAATATTAAATACACTAATGTTTCGCAATTTTACATTTAAGAATTAATCCTCTGTAACAGTCCTTCCTTGTCTTGAAACTGACAGTCATTAAAATCGTAGCGCTTGTTGACAAATTGTGCATGGTTTGTTTGGTTCACAGAAAAGGGTTAATATAAAATCATCATAAAATTCTGTTTATTTTCCTAAATCTCTGTCAATCCTATGTGACAAAACAAATTGAGGACTGTATCTAGTGCGGTGCATCTATATTAAAGTGTTTACAGGAAATTGATTGGGCATGATAACTTTCCTATAAAATGAAACAAAATAGAGCAAAAGGTTTCTTGCACTTAAAGAGGGAATGTCCTTTACAACAACATTAATATATACAGACAAACCTGAATTAGCGGTCACCTGAAAACATCGGTCACCTGCCTACAGTGTTCAGTCTAGATCACCCCCCCCCCTCCCCCGCGACAAAAATCATTCTATATTACACCTGAGTATAACGGTCTCCTGGGTATAGCGGCCAACGGCAAGTATATTTCACTCTGAAAGTCAATTTTAACCCGAGTACAATGGTCATTTTAAGGCAATGGTCATTTTAAGGTGCCAAAAGTAAATACTCAAATCAATCTGCGCTGTTTCCTCTTACCTCAGACGTTTGTGCGGCTTAAGAATCTGATTGCGGTAACTGCCTTATATCATAGGATAAGCGAGATCTTTATCGCTGATAAGGTGTCAAAAACAACATTTAGCTAGCAAGTGTTGTTATAAGCAGGCGATAAAAGGATCAGTGATCATCTATTTTGGCAAAACGGAATTTGAATTGCAACTTTATAACAAACTTTCCGCGTGTATTTAAGTGGATTCTTTTCATGTAAAACAGCGAATCCCCTATTGATACTTTTTCGGACGTGGCGTCAATGACGCATGACGATCTTTATTTAAAACTATCTTCCCTTTAACGTAATACAAACTGGCAGATTAACTGCATGAACAAGATGCAGAAGTAAACATCAATATTATAAATGATAAATTGATAAATTTTAACAATATTTATGAATTTAAATAAATTTGTAAGATATTAATTTGTATTATTCAACATAAATTATTTATGTTATTATACTTTTTTAATTGGTAATGAACCTTTGTTTACATTACACTGTGTGCAGACGACTGGGTTGGGTTACAACCTGGCAATTTTATGAATGGACCAACCATCTTAAAAGTGGTTACCTGAGAACAGCAGTCACCTGTCCACAATGGCCACTTGGGCCATTTCCCTTTACTGACCACTGTTCTCAGGTTGGACTGTATACCATATTCATGAAACAGCATAATTTGGCTAAAATAATTATCTAGATGTTTACTTTTTTGAAATATTTATTTAGCCAACTACAGGTACTACTGGCACGAATACAAATTTTAAAACAATAATTTCCCCATAGAAATAATACCAACAAATAATACGGCTAATAGGTGACTCTAGGGGCACAAATAATGTCTACGAGAGATAATAAATATCCAATTTTACAAGTCAACTACGGTAATCAGAAAAATGTGTGTGTGTACACTTCCACAGACACTTCAGCGGTGGTGGTAATTAGTTGGCTTGACATAACAATTATGTCTATTTTGCAAAGCCCACTCGAAATTAGCTGTACAGTAGACGAAAATTAGCGCAGAAAAGCTTTACATTTTGTTAGCAATTCCAGACAGAATGCTGTTTAAGAGGAAGCCATAGTTGGAACAATACGGTCCAATAATAAAAGGCTTCATAGGCTAAAATGATGGATTGTTGATCGGTTGAGGTGTCAATCCGTGCCTGTGCCTGCAGAGGTCCGAGTTCTTAAAGGTAACTTAAGATGTAATGCACTGTGTCTAGGTGCTACTAGATCTTTATTGCCACAAATACCAAGTACTGTGAGTCTTAAAGGGAAGAGCTTTTACAGGGCAAAAGAGCTTGAAAGACTTGAATGAGTTCTTGGCTTCTATGAAATCTGTTGGAATGCTTTGAAACAGACTGAATTCTCAGTGAAGGTTCTAAGAAATCAAAAGCATAATGCTACCTTAATGTTTCATTTTCAAAAACTACATCAGCAATAACATATTGTTAAGCAGACAAAACGATGGAAATAAAGATGATTCAGGGCTTTCTCTGCCATTCATCAGATTAGCCAATGACTACAAATAAGCACCTTTGTCTAAAGAAAACTCTATATGCAAAGTTGGCTAAAGAAGACTCTATATGCACTTTTGGCTAAAGAAAACTCTATAAGCACTTTTGGCTAACGAAAACTCTATACGCAAATTTGGCTAAAGAAAACTCTTTACGCACATTTGGCTAAAGAAAACTCTATATACACTTTTGTCTAAAGAAAACTCTATAAACACAATTGGCTGAAGAAAACTCTATACGCACTTCTGGCTAAACAAACTATAAGCACTTTTGGCTAAAGAAAACTCTATACCCACTTTCGGGTAAAGAAAACTCTATACCCACTTTTGGCTAAAGAAAACTCTATACGCACATTTGGCTAAAGTAAACTCTATACACACTTTTGGCTAAAGAAAACTCTATAAGCACTTTTGGCTAAAGAAAACTATAAGCACATTTTGCTAAAGAAAATTCTAAAAGCACTTTGGCTAAAGAAAACTCTATATACACATTTGGCTAAAGAAAATTCTATCACCACATTTGGCTTAAGGCAATTCTATAAGCACATTTGGCTAAAGAAAATTCTATAAGCACAGTTGGCTAAAGACAAATTTACAAGCAATATGGCTTAAGAAAATACTCTTTTACTACTACATGTTCTTCATCAAACTCCATAAAACGACCTGAAGATAAAAATGTCTGTGTTCTACGTGTCTGTGTTTTGCTAAAACAAAAAATCTAGCCAGGGTGAGCCCTCAATTATTATTATAGTAATGATGATGATGGCAATGATGATGGCAATCAGCAAGACAGGTAAGATTGTTAAGATTTATGTGATAATTCTAGTTGTGGTTCTACAATAGCAATCAAAATACAGAATACAAAAAACTTGTTACAACGGTTATAATATAAAACACTGAACAATAAATTTCCCAATAAAATCTGAAATTGACTTGGTTCATACCAAACAATGCTACGTCAATGATCTGACAAAGAAACAAAATGGGTGCAAACACCTCAACACAGAACCTGACACTTGGAAATCAGACATCATCACTAAATGTGTCACTTTTGTTCATGGCATTGACTCCACCACCATAATCTAACCTAAACAAAAGATTTAAAACATGTAAGTTGACAGTCAGCTGACAGCTAGACGGATTAAATCACTCAGACCTACACAGGCAATGAGGGAACTAGTGTTTTCTGAAGGTCAACATCCCCTGGTTAACATGACTCACATAAGGACCACCTAGTTATTTCATATGAAATTATAAAACCCTAAAATTAATGCACCTTAAATGTCAAATAATCTGAGCAAGCCCAACCATTAAGAAAGCATAGAGACACATACAATACAGAACTTATAGTGGGTTGTAACCAATTATAAACTTTGGCTGAGGTTAACAAACTCGGTTTCCTTTTTCATCGACTATAATTTCATGATCAAGCATATCATTATCTTAATCACAGTCCATCTCTTATCGACACATAATTGTCTGATGTAAGGCAGAATTACTTGACCTCTTTTGGGGACATTGACATTCAGCCATTTTTTTCTGAATTGAATCTAGCCTTTGAATTATGAAAGCATTGATCATAAAGTATCCAAATTTAATCTTCCTCCTTTCCAGTGTAGAAAAAGAATGTTTTGCTTTCCAGACTCTCAAAATTTTGCCCATACTATCTTGACCTTACAAAAGACACCACCAGTATCACCAGTGACCTTAGTCCTCTTACAAAACTGAAAATACAAATTGCTATACAAAGGTCTTATGATTAATTCTGTCCATCCAAAACCAGTCTGTTTTCTCTCATCTGCAAACCATTGTCATGTGCAGGCCAAGATATAGGGTATGCAAATCATTTCAAACCAACAACAAGGCCTTCTCCTGGTTCAGTAACACAATGAAGTGTTTTACAGGAGACTGGCTGTGGCTGCCATTATAGTGAACTGTTCAGTAGTCATTACGATTAATAGTACTGGTGGAAGGTAGGGACTCTCCTCACATAGATTCAGGAAAAAAGAGATTATCATATGAATAATTAGTCACGGGCCTAAGACAATGACATTCTAAAAGGTAGCATGACCATTGCCTTGTTATTTGCAAATAACAAATCTGATAAGTCAACCCTTTTAATTGGTGAGTATGCTGACAATATTAGATTGTGAACTTAAAGTTGCTTTCTGTTCACTGTTGGGCTTTTGGGTAGAGCTTGTTCCTTTGCCTACTAACTGTCTAAAAATCAAATACACATCGTTCAATCCTTCAACCACCTTCCTGGTCAATAAGGGACAAATAATAATTTGACATTTAGAACCTTCATAGTCACTGAGGCTGCAATGTTACGGCTATCTAGCAGTTGAGCTCAGATTCCTTCCAAGATTTTACCATAAATATTCTTGGTAAACAAACGCACAGACATACACCACAACCTTCTATTGACTCTTTACCTTGAACTTGAAAGGAAGATCCCAAATCCAAATCAAGTAATTGTAAAATGCATTTTAAATAGAACAGACTCCTTCCAAATGGGACAAAACATGCGAGATCATGACCATGGGTATTTTAACATCAAAACATGAGAGCCATGTGGGAACTAATGAAAATACCTTAAACATACCAGTATCATCTATAATACCTGTTTAATGATTTCAAATGTACAAATTACCACTGTTTTCTCTCACGAGATTTTTTTTCATAGGTGCATGTATTTTTTTCATCAGGTTTTGTCAATGGCGTGACTTAGTCTTGCCTTGAGTTTTCATATCTCATGATATCTGGTGTCTACAATTTATATTTCTCAGCTGAATAATATAGCCTATAAATATGTTGTTTCATAGTAGATCTGGATATCATTTCGTAATAGGTATCTGAGAATAAAACAAATAGTTATAATTATTTGTTAAAGCACATCAACAGAAATTAATAATTTTGCCAAACTGTTGGTAAAAAAATCATTATTTATGTCATAATTAATCGTATAGAAATTTTTATGAAGAAGACAATGCCCTTACAAAAAAGTCATGCAAAATGTTTGTAAAATAACAAAACCCTCCTTCTGGGGGCCAAAAACAAACAAACAAAAACTCAAAATACTTCATTTGGATGCTTTACTATAATGATAAATAAAATTATGGCCAAAAAGCCCTGATAGGGTGAAAGGTCCCATAACAGATGACAAAATATTAAAAGGTTGGCCTGTTTGAAGTGTCATGCTGCACATTAACCATCCTGTCATCTTGTTGTCGTGGGCGACCATATTTAACAGTTAATCAAGTTCTATGCAAATTATGAATGGTGGTGTCAGGATGGTAAAAAAGTAAAACAAATAGTGTGATAAAAATGGTAAGATATTATGCAATAAGCGCAAAGAAAGGCATAATTGTTTATAAAAGTATCATCCATTTATTCGTTTACACTTATTTGAATAATTTATTGTGAAGTATTATTTATAATTGTCATTCTGATTTCATTTTTAAAATGTGCATCTTGATTACGATATTTTGTTTACTATTGGTAATGTCGTTACCATAAAAACCATTTGTAAACTTTTCAATTTGTCAGCTATTTTTCTCCAGCTGTATACGTTATTATTGACACATACACATTTTGGTCCAAGGATGTGCTCAAATACAAATTACAAACCAATTACCAACTAGATTAGTAAATATTCCTGTTTGGTTATTTTTAATTTAACAAGCCCAGATTTTATTGCCATGTCATCCATTACAGTTGATGTTTGCCTTTCATTCAAAAAATAAAAGTGAATGAAAAACTAGGAGTGGCTTTGAGTCTTAATGATTACTATGACATTTTTCAAGGTCAACTTCAAGCGATAACAAAGGAAGATTTTTTTTTAATTGCTAATTTATGATTGTTTTATAAACAGTAAATTTGCAGGGATGGGTCCAGGTAAGGGAAACAAATATGCTAATCAAGACTAACCCTCATAACGCACGATCCACAGGCATGAAATAAAATGACAAATTTATGTTAGGTGCAAAACAATGATAACTGAATTACGAATAAAAAATGGAAACAGATAAAGATGAAGCCTTTGTATCAGCCCAATATGTTCTCTTCCAGACACAACAATTACTCCATGTTTGCAGACAAAAATATATGGTCACGCACAACAAGTAATAAACATTCATTATTAACAACAAGTAATAAACCTACATTATTACCCCATCACCTTCACATCACTCAACGCCACAACAATATTTCACTGACTTGAGAATACCGCTATTTTACCGATAATATTTTCGGCAATAAAACAGTTGTTGAACAATTCGCTAGCCTTGTTTTATTGCTATTTAACTCGCGCTGAGAGCCTTTATGGTCATTAACATCTGAAGACCACCAGGTCAGTATATTTTAACATGGCTTGTCATTTATGGCACAAAAAACTTTGTCTGATGACACATACTCAGCCATTGAGAAAAAAGTATTGCATAGGGCAGATCAGGTCAGGTGAGGTCACGGTAATATTATTTTGGAATGGTCAGAATGATAGGGGTCAATATATTGAGACTTTCAATCATTTTCCATACGATACAGACCAATTCAGTACAAAGGCACATTAGTTTTTTTCGAATCGCATCCTCATTTTTTCATCCTTACCATTTTTGGCATTTATTATATTATTGTAATAGTTCAGTTATTAATATTACGAAACATGTAAAAACAAGAGCTGTGTTTGTCAGAAACACAATGCCCCCTACTGCGCTTTGAAGCCATATATTTGACCTTTGACCTTGAAGGATGACCTTGACCTTTCACCACTCAAAATGTGCAGCTCCATGAGATACACATGCATGCAAAATATCAAGTTGCTATGTTCAATAATGCAAAAGTTATGACCAAGGTTAAAGTTTTGGGACAGAATGACAGACAGACAGGCCAAAAACAATATACCCCCTTTTTTTTAAAGGGGAATAAAAAAATAGTATTATCCATTTTATGTTTATGTTTTTCTTGTCACCAATTAGAATGAATATGCAACCTTAAGGACAACAAAAGCATAACAGAAATTCCCTTCCACCGTATAAACCTTACAAAATCATTCATTAGAAAATTACTACCCATTTCGCCGGCACGCTTATACCATATAGTGACATAGTGATTTACTTCATGCTGAATTACAGCCAAACGGTGATGAGCCATTCATGGCCTATTACTCTTTACAATGGAAATGCTTTTTGAGATCTTTGGGGTTAAGTTAAACGAGAGTACTCAAATATTTCATGCATCTCTGCCAAAACTGCATCATCTATCTGATATTTCATCACTGCTTTTCCTTACCACTTGACAGCTTTTGAAAGGCATTTAAAAACAAAAGATTGCATGTTTATGTTCATCATAAGAATAGCGCAAAGGCATATCAACAGAACCAACACAGCATGCTCAATTGGTCTTGAAAAAATTGTTAATTCTGCTGCAGTTAAACTGTTAATGCATCACTGCTGTATTTTGATGTTTTTTAAGATTTAACTTTGCAACTGATGTTACAAAGTGGCAAAACATCGACTTGTGTATAATAAGGTACAATAACTATAAGACTTGTGTATAATTAGACTTGTGTATAATAAGACTTGTGTATAATAAGGTACAATAACTATAAGACTTGTGTATAATAAGACTTGTGTATAATAAGACTTGTGTATAATAAGACCTGTGTATAATAAGACTTGTGTATAATAAGACTTGTGTATAATAAGACTTGTGTATAATAAGACTTGTGTATAATAAGGTACAATAACTATAAGAGCTGCGTCATGTGATAATGGGTTGTATGTCATATGCGACCAGCAAGGTTTCA
>VMBQ01003504.1:80130-105165 GCA_007657795.1 Dreissena rostriformis
AAATGTAAGAACCGATCAGGTATCAGCAGACTCAGTTGATAACTGATCGGTTCTTACATTTTACTCTGTCAAATAAATTATAAAGTGTCATTTTTAATGGTTTGATATTGTGAAATGTGCCACTTCCCATGGAGGGAGGGTCAATAATAATTATAAGCTTGAATTTTAATGGTATGCATTAACATCTTGCATTCTTTGTTCTTGAAGTATTCATGAAGTGAGTGAGTTCCAACATCACTTGGTTCATAAATAGTTCTAGAACATTAAATTCATGAATTAATCTTGCTCTTTTCATGAAGTTTCCATTCATGAACTATTCATGAACTATTCATGAAGGTTAAATGGCCGCTTCATAAAGTGATCATGAAATATGCAAGTTCATGAAGGTTCATGAATGATTCAAGGTTCATGAATGATTCATGAACACATTGATTCATGAATGGTTCATGAACTTATATTTCAAGAACTATTTCAGAAAGCAGCCATTTAACCGTCATGAAGAGTTCATGAATAGTTCATGAATGTTGTTCATGAATGATGCAAGAATGATTCATGAACAATTCATTAAACTCTCGCAGGGGAAATGCTGTGAGTATACAGAACATTGTAACGCTGTGGGTATACAGAACATAATCATTGTAACGCTGTGGGTATACAGAACATGTAACGGTGTGGGTATACAGAACATAATCATTGTAACGCTGTGGGTATACAGAACATAATCATTGTAACGCTGTGGGTATACAGACCATATAACGATGTGGGTATACAGGACATTATCATTGTAACGCTGTGGGTATACAGAACATGTAATGCTGTGGGTATACAGAACATAAGCTTTTTGTTCTCTTACTTGAACTTACACAGAAAATATACAGCATGTTAACGGCCAAAGGTATATTTCGCTTATTACATGTAGTCTAGAGAAAGCCACAAGGGCCTATCATCATTTTTTTCACATACCCTTTAATCCCTTTTTGCGTTCAAGTGCTGCTGTGTTTTGTCTTTAACATAGCAAATAGCGTGCATAAATATGTAGCTAACATATTCCCATTGTACTGTGTGTAAGGACTACACTTGCCATTGTGCATTATTGTGTCATATCTTATAAATGAACCATGCAACATAATATAGAAAATGTAATCAGCAACATAGTTGTGTAATATAACAACATTATATAAAAATCATAGCCAGTTGTGGGGTATAGCAAATATTGCACCCACAGAAGAGTGACGTCTACTGAGGCTGAAAACCGAGCTGGACAATACTTCTTAAGGAAGCAATGCATATTATACCCGAAGGATGCCTATGCTATTTATTTTATGATACTGAACAAACATTTGCTGTACTTTAAATAACAAACAAGTTGATATAAAAATTAAGCGCTCATCAACATTATTTGTTTCATACATTTTAATAAGCCCCTTCCGATTATAAGATTGATTGGAATTTTCGGAAAACCTGTGCTACTATAATTAGCCCCACGCTCAAGGTAAATTAAAAACTATAGCAAGGTACTATTAGGAAGGGATGGGTATATGGAAATTTAAGATAGAGAAGTCTTTTGAGGTATAACAATCATAATTAAAGTCATCCTACTGCAACAACCAACATATACTTTTAAACTGTAAAACAAGTTTGTAAACAGATTTGTTCAATGAGAAGAACAATTCATTTACAACACAAATTTGTCATTTTCAAAGATTAAGCAATGGTTATTTTTAACACTCCCCCAAAACTGAATACAAACAACTTTTCTTCGAACACTTAAACACCAAACCATCCCATCAGCAAAACAATTCATACAGGAGGTAACAAACAAAATAGAACTACAAATAAATGAATGATAGATAGCATCACACATGCAGCTTCATAATGAAGTACAACTAGATTGCTTGACATTTGCTTGGATCTTCCTTAATAAATAAGCCCACAAACATCATCATTAAGACACTAGATGTGTGTTTTTTAAGATGCAACATTTCTAGATAGAATGCAATATATATTCAAGCACATTATGAATAAGGATTGGCCTAAATAGTTTAATCATTGTGCTGTAGTTTAATCATTGTGCTGTAGTTTAATCATTGTGCTGTAGTTTAATCATTGTGCTGTATCTTCCATGAAAGATCCACAATCTTGTATCACACTGACTCAAACACAGTTTAAAGGGGTTTTGTTGTTGTTGTTTTTTTAAACTTTACTTAATTTTACATGTAATGATTTGCACCATGCAATCTAGCAGAAATTGTTTTGATTGAATTTATGGACAAACATCAGTTGTTGAATGAATATTTGTAAGTTTTAAGTTTGGTTACAATTCACTATGATAACTATTTCATGTGACACATTATACCAGCATGCAGCATTTCTGTTCTCCAGTTTGTTAGGTGCTTTGACCTTTGTGACTGTAATACTGTATTTCCAACAAGCTATGAATGTGTAACAACTAGTCTAGACTACAGGGGGCCGTTTCATTAACGGTTGCAGCGCAGTTGCAGTTGCAAGTTGCAAGTTTTTCTCATTGATTTACGGGCAGTTGCAAACGCCCTATACAAATTTGCAACCAGCAGGTGCACGTTGCATTTACTGCAACTTTTTAATGAAACGGACGCAAGGTTGCAAGTTAGCAAATTTGCAACTGCAACTGCGCTGCAACCGTTAATGAAACGGCCCCAAGCATATCAAACCACTTAGAGTTAAACTGTGTTAATTCTGTCCTCTATATATCATAAGATACATACATTTGGCTTAACACTCAGTCAATTGCAATTGTATAATCTCCACATTTTGTCATTTGCTGGTCATGTCCATACCTTAAACTACTACAAATGTGAAAAATACAGTTTACTTTTTTGTCATGCACTCTCGTTTGTTCTGCACTAGCTCTAAAAACGCTTTAAACCAAATCTAAGAAAACAGAGTTTTTGCAAGTTAATGTCCTACTTTTTTTTATGATGAATGAAAATGCATGTTTGTACTTTTGCAAGGTGGATGTTTTTAAGAGTGAGGCTTGACCAAAACCCACATAAGTTGTACATACATAACGACAGTTAATTGGGTTTATTGTTCATTGAAATATCACATTAATTGTATTGGCATTAAAGAAGCAGTGCAAACACTTGAAAGTGTTCATTTGTAATGTGGCAAGAGCCAAAAGAGATCCTTTCGAGTCTAATTCATGGGAAGAACCAGTACTTGGTGACACATACAAACAGATTAATTCAAAGCTCCCCAGGAAGGAATGCAACTTTTGATATTAATCACTAGCTCTACACCACACCCATACAAAAATGACACAATACCCATTCCTCTACTTTGAAACTTCACCAAAATCATCATTGAGTATTATTGACCATAAGAGGCCTCTGTTGACGCAATTGTCCTTTGCAGCCAATTCCATTAATAACAAGCACATTCGTTGAATTGATATCCCCCGCCAAACTAGAGCTTTGTCACAGACATGACGTATACTCCCACATGCTGCATTGACACAGAATATATACAAAGGGCCATAACTCCGTTATTAACAGATGGTGTACAATGCCATTTGGCGTGCATCATCCTCTTATCCATATATATACTCATACCAAGTTTCAATGAAATCCGCCAAAGCACTTCCAAGATATGGCTCCGGACACAAAAGTGCCGGACGGACAGACGGAAGGACGGACGGACAACGCCAAAACAATATCCCTCCGCCTTTGGCGGGGGATAATAAATATTTTAATGGTCATTAAAATCATATAATTTCACACATCCTCACATGCTGTAAATCTTTTTTTTAAACAGTTACCTTTTTTCAAATAAAAATTCTGTTCTACACTGTTTCTCATCAGATACAAGAGTGTTATGCACAGTCCTCTGTATTAAACTCTATTCTTTTATGATGACCGTTGACCTTCCAACACCAGGGGTGCAAGAGTACCTTTAGGTGTACCTTTAACATTCATTAATCCTTAAGAAACAGGAGCAGTGGAGCGAGTAATTGCAAAACAAATGCATAACCCTGGTCCTATCAACCCTTATAGAGGCTGTGCACAAGTGAATCATCAGTAACAACATCACTTGAGGCTTCTTAAATCTCCTTAGCAAGGAGATTAGTGGGGTCTGATAAGATGGGGCCCCTGTAATTGGCTGATTAAAAAGCAACTACTGACAACCCAGGTAGCTCCTTGGCCTCTGAATCCTATATCAAAGGCCACCTTGGGATGTACAGGCAAGTGTTAAGTGTCATGATGAGAATGATACTGTGATTTGCTATGACAGTAGTGTGCAGAGTCTGAGCTGTAGTTATGTTGGTGTTTTTGCTGTTGTTGTATTGAAGGTGGGGTAGGCAGGTTGGTTGATGGCACATTTATGCAGCCAGACAGTAACATTTGCAAACATAAAGCAGAGCAGAATATATTGAAGAATTATTTAGTATATGAGCTTTGTTCTGTGAAACACAAAATGTAATGCTCATTATTGTATTAAACAGAGGCCATATTGGTAAGTTTGTGTTGTGGAAATCTAGAAGTACATGTATGTGTTGTATGAGTTATATTAGTACTAGTATTAATGATAGTTTTAGTATTAGTATCACACAACAGTACAAAATGCACAGTAATCTATTAAAGTCCCATTAAAGAAGGTGGATATTGGAGCATCCAATAACATTGATATTAAATAAGGAAGAAGCAATTGAACAATCTTACAAAATTGTAGGTAAAAGCCTTCTCTAGACATTTCGGGGATTCAAAATGGTCTAAATTTCATGTTACAAGCTCATGTGACCTTGACCTCTGACCTGTTTGCCTCAAAATAGATGTGTCTTCTTTCATCCCAAGTAACCAGCTTAAATGTGCCATGATCGTAGGTCGATCTTAGTATAAGTCAACGAAAGTCATTTAAACAAAGCTTACAGCATTAAATTCTTTCATTGAAAGCCAAAAACACTGATCCTCGTTATCATGCGCAAAAAAGGGCATTTTGGCTTTAAAAAGACACAATATTTTGTACTAAAGCTGAAACTAAGTCTGAAGAGCATTAACACAAAAGAGCACAGACCAAAAATATTTTGTACTGAAGCTCAAATCAAGTCCTTATGATTAACATAAAGACAAAAGAGCATTGGGCATAATATTTTGTACTGAAACTGAAACCAAGTCCAAAGACCATGAAGAGAGAAGAGCCAGAGCATCAGAAGCTGATGGGCTTATCAGAGGGATCATCTGTGTCAAAGTCATATCAGGCAACCATCATTAAACATTACAGTGTTAATGAGCCCAGTTCTGGTCTTGATGGGTTTATAATCAGACAAGTCAATGTGATAGGAATCTTTCAACAAAATGGCCAGGATAACTGTAACTAATAGGGCATAGTTTTTTCAGGGGGTGAGGTAGCCGGATCTATAAAGGTCAGTTGGGCTACATGTGAAGTTAGCATTGTTGGTTTTTGCGTCTGAACCTTTTATAATTGTTGGTGAAAAGTTTAAAATGATACTCATAGTAAACATGGAAGAATTGCTATAGAAACAATGAAAGGTGAACAACATACAATACAAACATAAATTACTACAACAAACAGAAGTTTTATTTATTTTTTGTATCTATCATTATATGCGATCTAAGACCGATGCTAACTGTTCTGAGGAAAAGTTAAACCCAAAATAAACCTTATGTTGTCATAATATGTGATCCCATGACATAAGTTAATTGGTAAGGGGGGGGGGGTGCAAAAAGATTGCTTAACCCAAAAATAAAGAAAGATCTAATAATGATAGCTGTTGTCTTGTTGACATGGATACTCCCATTAAGGTGAAAGCATTATTTGTTTTGAAAACATTATGCATGAGACCGTAATCAGGTAATAACTGAACAGTCACTAAGTTTAATCAAATTTCATCAACTATCCTCTCAAGGATCAATATTTGTCCCATTCTAAAGTTCATACAAAGAGATAGGGCAAAGCCTTGATTAGTTAATATTATAGTCTTATCGTAATAATATTACAATACCAGCGTACCGCCGAAATCGGGTGGGCCGAATTTTCTCAAGCTGACCTATGAATTTTGTTTAAAATCTTGAAAAGCCCCATAGCAGTCAATGACACTCATTGAGCAGACATTCTTTACATTACATACTTGAGGATTTATCACTGAACATACAAGGTATAGTTGAGTTTACACTAAATCCAATTTCAATAAGGTTCCATCATAAAACAGCCAACTTTTGAGGAATTTTTCCTGCCTTTCCGTTATTTCAGATTGAGCAAGCCTTGTATCACTTAAAAGATAAATATGTTGTTTTTCAAAAATAGGAATACAAATGGTATCTCATGTTACTTCTAAGAAAATCCCATTGACCTAAATGCATGCAACCTCATAAAAAAGAATTTAGGCAGTGAAATTATTACAAAAGCCCAATGCCTCAATAAATGCACCCGAAACATTCATTCTTCAACATAGTCCCCAATGAAATGCACCAAAATGTTGCAGACACCTAGGATACAGGAAATGACCACAAAAGCCTGGTTGTGATTACAAAATGGCTTTTATACCAAAGAGACAAGAAACTCTTTAGAAATACGCACTTGTGACTACCTTTGAATCATGGAGGGATACACAAGGTGAAATACTAAAAGAACAAGGCTTGTCACCGTAGGATGACATATGCCCCTTTTTCCATATTTTTCAAAACCTAAACGCAAAACCTAAACGCAAGTGTGACGGAATTTCAGAAGGACAGACGGACAGACAGACGGACAGTGCGATCACTATATGCCCACCTTCGGGGGCATAAAAATGTCCCAATAACAATGCAATGTTTCACAGATTCCTCTTCCCTGTATGTTTTGGAGTTGAAATACATAAGTATGCTTCCAAAAAGACCAGACATTTGCACGTCCAAATGATGTCCTTATTTATAAAATTCATTAAAAGCCATTATACCCTTCCTGCTTACACCAGAAGTAATTAATTTGCTGACCAACAAAGTTTAGCAGTATGGCACACTTCTATTTTAGTTGTAATAACCTACATAAATAAATAATAGAAATAGAATAATAGAAATAAAGAAACACTCAGAAACAGTAGAAGCAACACATTACAAACTGATTTAGTAAGAATTCATTAGTAAGGGAAGATATTTCAAACATCAAAGTACTTTTTTCTTTCAAGATTTACACCTTTATATATATAGCATGCGAGTTTCAGTATGTAAATTTTTAATGTTATTGGCCAGTCTGAAGTTACAAGTGAATTTAAACATGATTGATATATTGAAGTCATGATAACCCAGCCTCTACACAAGGGACATGTCAGCATCTAATCAAAACCCTATTACTTTTTCATACCACCTTGTGAAACGTTAAGTTAATGTTTAACATTTCATGGTTTCAGAGATAACCAGTAGTGAAACATTGTGACAGCTTTATCTACATTAATACTGAACAGTGTAAGATTTAAAACAAACAGAACAGTGGCTTTAGGGGCTTTAATCAACTGTTGAGCAAAGATTGATGCTCTTTTTGGCTTAGCGACAATACGTGGTGACACAATTCCCAATCCAATCACTGAATGTTAATCCTAGATGACGGGACCAATTGCTGTCACTGAAATGCGTCTATTTTGTCGATTGAAAGCAAAAAGATGTCATCTGCATATGTGTGCAGATGGCTTATAGGCCATTTCGGCTTTTGTGGGATGATCTGCAATCTCCAAATTGAAGGACACTAGGGGGTTTGTGGTAATGGTTGGTCATCATGCCTTAGTTAGAAACTTATAATTAAATAATCAATTTTAAGAGCCAATTTCACAAAGCCACTATCCATTTTGAAATTTAGAGCCATATGTCTACATTTGGGCACATTTCAATCATTGAATGTAGGTAAGTACACTTGAAAAGAGAAGTTAACAACTTTAATCTTTCAGTGTCCATGTTCAAAAAGCATTAATAAGTTTCTTTGAAATATTTGTATAACATCACATTTTCAAAGTTTTAATAAAAGTGAAAACACAACATTCATTTAACATTCTACACAGACAATTGACTTTCAGGGAAAACAGTACACACAATACATTATTGATTTTAAAATGAAGATAAGGCAAATCCGATTTTTTTTTCATTTTGACCAATTGCAACTTCTTTCAAACAAGATTTATTGTATGGTTTGGGCACACTCCAAGAGAAAAAATATTTATTAATTTTGTGATGATTAAATTTTTCTAGACTGAGTAGTTTCAAGAACAGACTGCTTTTCAACAAATTAGTTAAATGTTTGCTTTATTGTTGAGGGGACTTCGTCAAATGCTTGAATAAAAAGTGAGAGTATTCAGCCTCTGTGTAGCATTGTACCATAAACAAAATCTTACTTAATACTTATAAGTTTTGAAATGTATACTTAACAAAAACATGCATTTAATGTTTCAAAATGTTTTAGTCATTTAACAAGCCTATCCATATTTGATAGCTTTAATACCTACATCTATTTATACCAAAAACAAATATTAAGGAATACTATTATTGTAACAGATTAGAAAGTAAACAGATCAAAGCAAATAAAATCAACAAAATAATTTACTTAGGGATTTTAACGTATTTAATCAAATATACAAAATGTATAAACAATTATAACTATGCATTTTAGTACCAATATTCCTAATGGATACTGGGCTCTTGTTTGCTTCCAAGTATCATGGTAAAAGGCTTGTATATTCACCATATATATTGTTAATTGACTATTTTAAGTCCTAAAGCTATATGACAATATGTTTCTCTTAGAAAAATACATAAAATATTATACCACAAATTAATGTCAGAGTAAAGTGATTATTTCTGGCTAGATTTACGACTTTAATTCAATTACAACAGAAATATGGTGTTATAAAAAAAGTTTATCAGAACAACCACATTGGTAACCTATCAAATCATTTATAGAACGAAAGAAAAAATTCTAATTCAGGCTTAAACTTTAGAACTATCAAAACTTCCAGAATGAATGCCAATTTTATTGCTGATCAGGACACAAATCTGATATGATGTTTTATAACAGATTGACATAGAAAAAATAACAATTTTGCCCACCCACTGTCTTCAAAACCAGATGCACATAACATAGAAATTACAATCATCAGCAAGTTATAAACCCACTTTTCGATTAACTAGCATGTGTTTTTTACAGGAACACTAAACAGAAATTCTATTGTGAGCCTGTCTGTGATTATTATTGAAGAAAATACCCAATTGAAGGTATCACTTAGATTATCATTTTTATTTAAAAAACACACACTATATTTCAATATGTTAACTTACTGAAATTGGTCAAGTGGGTGTTTATCTTTTAGTCAAACATTGATAATTGCTTTGAAAATTGTGTTTCAAAGAAATACTGCATCATACAATGATTCAATTTTAAAGGTATTTTTTTAATTTTATAATGTTCAGGAGAATGTGAGTACCGGTTCTTATTCACTAAATACTTTCAAATAATCAGTTGTGATCCTGGACTTTTGATTATCAAGGCTTGATATTTAAATGCGCAGTCACATCTACAGAAGAAGAACAGGTGAACATGACCTGAGTTTTAAGCTATTTATTTTAGCTCGATTGCATCGCAAGCCTAAGGCTTATTGAAACACTCTGGAGTCCGTTTTCTGGGTAGAACAAGTATTGGTGTTTTTTATGGGGGAAGATTTAAAGAACGCCCCCACAGTTGGGATCGAACCCATGACCTCCTGATCGCTAGGCGGACACCATATCCACTACGCCACGGCGACCTGAGTTAGCAAATGTTCTGGAAATTCAAATGTGATGGAAAGAAAAAACTCCACATGAGCACTGTTTGGGGCAAACTGTCAACACATTCCATTTACAATTGGAGCAGAAAAAAAAAACAGGAGAACCAACTGCGCTGCATGATGTACCCTCCAGTGTTATCAATCCCACAACATCAGTAAACATGCAAATTTTACCACAATCATGAGCAGTTAATTTTTACAGCATAATAAATCACTACAAAATTGACACTGTCTCACATTTTCACTAGAAGCAAGCTTTCTCTAGAAAAGAATAATTTTGCAGTTCCCAGCAGTATTCTGGCTAAACAAACAGGCAGAGTTATTATAGCAAATGTGACAGGTTTTATTCAGCTGTTCTCCGCAATTCTCATGAAGCTCAGAAGCAGACTTCTGTTTTCCAATGATTTTTTATAATTACCGGTATATGCCTCCATAGGTTGGTTCCTAAATATCTCAGACTTAATGATGTTTTAATTTTGATAATATGCTTGTAATATGTAATAGCAGGTTGGAGCATAAAGGACATCATTATTGAATTTAAGGTTACTTTTATAATGTTACGTTTGTCATGTCCATTCTACTTTTTGTATTTTAGGTTATAACAACTTTATTATTAGTACATATCAAAACAAACAAATAAGGTGATGAGAAAGGAAAAGAAGGGGAAAGTAGTGCATGTATTATGTGTATGACAAAGAATAAATGATATGAAAATTAATACAAATACAATGTATTAATAAGGTGCACTAATATCTATATGTGCATAAAAGAGACCTGGTATTTTATTACTAATATTAAAGAAAAACAGTATTGTGCATTACCAAAATCCTTCACTTATTCAACAATCTGCAAATAAATTGTGGCATGTAAATTCCGCTGGAAAAGGGCAAGGTGTACAAATACTTAAGAAATTGATACTGACTTACCTAAATCCATAGAACAGTGTGTTTCACTATGGTTATGATTTTGTGAATGTTTCAATGAGTAGATTAAGTGAGGTATGGATTGTGCACTTTGGTTATATTGATCACTGCCATTCATTCCAGCTGAATAAGGCTTTATAAGATAGCTCTGTCCATCCAGAGTAAATGTTCCCATCTGCAAAATAGAAAATAATTTGTGAGACATACATTATTCAGATGATGAACTTGAAATGGAATGCAGTCATAACAATATGTGTAGAAGTGGCAGATGATACCACCACTCATGTTTGCATGTGCTGCCAACACTAAATGCCATAATACATAATCACTTTAAACCTCCTTATTTATACGGGCAAAAGCCTGCGTAGCGGGCTTTGACCGTTAATACATAGGGAAATTTAGACAAAACAATACAATTTTTTTTTTGTTATTGATACGACTGGATTTTTTTTGCCATGCGTCACCTATTTTCGCGATGCTATTTATCTCCCCCTGAATACTTATCTTGTCCATGTTCTGCCTCCGCCGGTTTCCTTTTACCCGGCCTTCGCGGATATAAGCCATAGACTGGTTCACTACATAAAGTGATAGTCTTTACCAAACACAATTTCGGTAAACAGAACCCGTCTCAAATATTGCCCAAAATCCCGATTTCTTTCGAATTTATGTGCTTTGATCTTTTCGATATCTTATTGTTATTATTATCCTGACATCACAAACGCTTGTTTAAAAAAATGATTTGTTTTAAACATTATAGTCGGCATCTGTATCCTCGCGGTATTTCAATAACAACACCCTACTGTTTACTTGTTAGAAATCGTGACTCATTTTCCATTCGCTCTCAGAAAGCAGTTTTACGTGTGATCGTGAGCAATATTCTGGTAAGTTGTGGTTGTTATCCATCAGAAACACGTTTATTCACCAAATTTAACGATATTCCGATTTAACTTTTTAGTATTTTAGCTTATTTTTAACTTCTTTACACCTCGTCTGCTCGCATCGCAATTTGCCGATATCCCGAAAGGTTACATATCACTATAAAAAGTTTAGGCCTAAAACCTCAAAATCTAATACCGTTGGATTTTCGTACCAAAATCGTACGTAACAAATCTTCAAGATTGTTCGAAATCAACAAAAAAACAACACATGACATTAACAAATGTTCTGCATCATTTATCAAATTTTAAGATTTTTGTTGGTTTTCCATTTTAGAAGCTGTTCTGCAAAGAGCTGGGCATCACACAACCATTCTATTGAGCAAAACTGACAGTTTTGGTTTCCAGAAATCAACAAAGGAGGGATTCCTGAACTATCAAAGTTTCCAAGCTGTACATTACAGTTATTAGCTGAGGTGATCTTATTTATTAGTTCTGTTGGTTTACTTGGATGGAACATATGTGAACTTTAATAGAACTTTGAAAAGTCTATATCTGTCAATCTATAAACAAAAGTCAGCTATGGCATTATAAGATCAGATGTGCAAACATTGTCAAAGGGTTGTTAAATTAAGAATTTGAAGGCAATTAACATGAAAAAATACGGAGGTTTCCATGCAAATTTAGTCTGTATATCAACCAGTGCCTGCCAATTAATGTCAAACTAGTAATACAAAACTAACCATAAGTATGTAAAAGCACTAAGTATGCTATAGTCTGGTTGAGTCGTGGGTAATTTTTATAAAGATGGTACATCACAAATATTTTATAAATATATGAACATGAATCATTGTGAAAATAATGCTTAACCTTTCTTCTTTAAGATTTGTTGCTTTTTTTCCAAATTGTTATCGTCTTTAAACATCAAAATAATCGTTTGTGTTGATATTGTCAAACTGCCATATTCAAAACAAGCTTCCTGTTGAGCTGTGGGTTCTGATTGGCTGCCAGAGTTTCAAGATTTGCATACTATAAATAGCCTTTAAACTGACATTGCAGGAAAGGTTAATTTCTTGTGAAAAAATTTGAACAGACAATGTAGTGTGGAAAATACTCATAAATAATAGATTGTGTGTTACTTAGAAACACTATATGAACAACACATCAAGGAGGAAATATTTTATAACAACCTATCAAGTTATTATGAATGACTATATTTACATGTTTTTGTCGCATTTTTGATCGGACAAACGATGGTGAATGTGTCAAAACATTTTTCTAAACGAACTGCATCATGTGCGAACGTTCTATCAAGAGATTTCACGCGATCTCTATCACCACGACTCAACCCGAACCCATCATACCTGTTATGATCATTTTTAGTAAGATAGTGTTATTCTGAACAGTAGCAAATATCTTGTTTAGTTAATGCATAATGCCATTAACAGGCCCGTATCCAGGCCATGGGCCCAGGGGCCCGGGCCCCCCCCCAGCTGGCTGTCGAATTATGATTTTTTTTTAAATAATGGGCCCACTGCAATTTTTTCTCTCGTGAAAGGGCCCATAGTACACTTTTCCTCAATACAAAAGAGCAGCTATGTTTTATTGTCCTTCATAAACAAGGGGATTAGCGCTCGCCAATTGAGATAAGCCCCTAGGCAATGTTTTCTTATCGCCTTGTGCACACATCCCCGATTAGTCAATAACCCCATTGCGATCCTGAATGCTTCATCTATCGATGGTTGATGTAACATGTATTTTGATTAGTCAAGGAAAGAATAGCAGCGAATGGAAGCAACTACTACAGGAGGTCGTAGACTATGGTCTGATAATTGCTGACGCAGGTTTTTTTTCCTTCTTTGAGAAGGCCCTTTCCCCTAGACGTTTTTTTCCCCTCTAAAAATTTAATTATTTTGTTTTGGAAACCTTAAATTGGGAATAATATATACTTTTTTTACATTGGAAATGGGGCCCTGAATTTGAACGGGAACAAAAACACTGACAAAGGTATTGAAACTGAGTATTTATAATTTTTGAAAGGAAATCACTGAAAAAGACTACGAAGAGATATTTAACATGTTTGTTGAAAAGAACAACAGATTCATAAATTTGCTGAGCAACAGATAAGAATTTGGCAGAATTCAGTATTTAAAATAATTGAGTACCGAGAATTGAGTAATGTCATCCTATTAATGGTTCATTGGTAAAAAAATAAGTAAAACTGAGGCAACACATTGATCTCATTATATAAGTTAACCTGATCCAGTGTAGAAAAATATTGTATAATTAAATTATTGGTTGCCTTGAATTTGTTTGAAAACAGTAAAATATGTTAAATTGATTATTTAAGACTTTCATTATTTCCTCCCAAAATTAGGCGTTTCGCGCAATTTTTTCCCCTAAAAAAGGCAAGGTATTCCCCAAAAATCAGATAAAAAAAACCTGTGACGTTATTGATTTGTGAAAAAAAATGGTGGAAGCAATTAGAGAGGTGATATGGATAATCGTCATTAGTTTAAACCTGTAAGTTTCAGAAATCTAAAGCTTTTAATATTGTTGTAAATTCATACCAATGTTTAAAGCTTAAGACTTCCGAAAGGTGCTGATTTACCTGTTATATTCCATACATTTATATCACAAAATAAGGTTTTTATAAGCATTAAAATTCATCTTGCAAAGTGCCAAATTCATTTTTTTTTTATATATAGGGAGGAGGGAAATGTTATTTTACTGATTCCACAGTTTTCAAAAGATAACATCACTCTGTAAGTTCATATTCGTAAGTATTCTTGTAAGTTGATGACAGTGTTTTAGTATTTCTTATTGTGTTACTATTATTTTACGTGCAAATAAATGATGTGAAGTGATTGTATCTCCACACAATACCACATACCTTTTATATATATGTACTGAATATACTGACATAATTTACATTCTCCTGCTAGCGGCTAAGCCGAGAAAGACAATGACTGACATATAAATAAGCTCATATGTATAATGATTACTGATAATCTATGTTATGTTGTATGTGTTATTTGAATGTATAAATAACAAATATGGATGATATAACATTTTGTTTATTTGCATTCAAATCATAACTATACAGCTGCAAACTAAGTGTATGCAGTTTAGTTGTGATTTATCAATTGCTACAAAATGGCTAGTTTTTTTAGTGGTGACAAAATTTTAACTTTTCAACAATAGTTTGCGAAAGAAAATTAGAACCCTGCAAGAAACCTATATTTATGAAATATTTTAAATGCAAATCAAGTATGCTGTCATTCTGTTCCACATAATTATACATTGATAATAAAAAAATCCTTTCAAGCAAAATTGATTTGACACATCACATTTTTTTGATTATGTTAAATCAGTGTATGATACAATCAACTTCTTTAGCAAGCTTTATAGTTGAATTGAGACATTTGGTGAAACAAAGTGTTTCCTGGGTAGGACTAGTACTAAGTATCTTTAGGGTGATCTAAAGAACGCTCCCACTTAAGGGATCAATACAGAGACCTCCCAGTGACTAGGCAGACACCATATCCACTATTCTGCAGCCACATACCAGCTTTAAATTCCTGCAGCAAGAAAACACACACAATTATAAGATGTTAGATCTTAAAGCTAGGAACATGTAACTCGTTTGAAGATTGAATTTTTTGGATGCATTACTTTATTATTGAAACAATAATAATATTTTGAACACAATAATGTTCATACATGTATATTTATTAAAATTACATGGTTATCAAAAAAGCTTTTGCCTGCAAATTAGGTAGCACCTATAATCATATTAGAATAAACTGAATCTAACATAACAGAGCTCAGCAACCAATGCATTTAAAATATTATGTAAATGCCGAAATTTAGATACACTTAGAACAAATATAAGATGAAAAATACTTAATAGGTCTCGGTTTAGCAAGACTAGTGATTCTTATTTAATTGCGATGTGTATTAGATATGCAAACACATATATGCCATACTGTAAATACAATTAAATAATAGTGATTCAAACGCCATATATAATTTTAAATTATTTAAAGTGTAATTCTGTCATTCTGAGCTAAACCATCAAATAAACCGTGCATTTTACTCTAGCATAATTCATTTCTTCCATGGCAAGTTTATAAAGAGGGGAGTTAATTATATTTTCACCGATTGTCTCAAACACGGATACCCGCTGTGTTTGACCCTTGCTTTGCGGCATTTTAGTCCCCGCTGCGAAGCATAGTGCTATTTTCGGCACAATCACGCGACATCGGGATAATTGAATAAATATCACCTTTCATGACCTAGACTAATTAGAAACCTGCCTAAATATTCTCGTAGGGACTATCCTGACCTCTTATTGTGGCAAACGTTTATTAATTAATTGGCGAGTGCAGTAGTGGCTAAGAGCATCGATGTAGCAATACCGTAGCAAGAACACTATTCGCAGCCGTAATGCATTATAAAATATCTACGAAAAAAAAACTTAACATAGAACAGCTATTACGAACACCATTAGCTCCGAACTTCCAGAAAGTTCATGGTTGTAGCTTTACCTCTCAGTAGTCGATATCCAATATTTTCCAGACAGACATAATATTCGGCTCGGAGACTACTACCTGTGCATGAGATTAGCTAATCTGCTGAAATCCTAGCGTCCCAGACCGATACTCGGAACGTTCGTACACTGAGAGTAAAGATCTCGTGCATCGCGGGGAAACGGCGGAAAGTAAGACGAGACGGTTGAAACATCGTCGTACGGTGATTATACCCAGAATATAACCAATCGTTTTTTAATAACGGAATATTGTTTTAGGTCATTAAAAAGAAATGCCAGCTGGCATAGTATGAAACTACTATAGTATTTGTTTAATGCGTTTTTTCTGATTGCTAACATTGGATCGATAATAGTGCAGACGTATCGGTGTAGGTCGACGGTCTCTCAGAAAGCGGTGCGCTATACGCAAGTAAGGGATTTTGACACGTGGACATTTCAATTATGACAAATTGCAAAGTGAAACCTTGACCTATCTACCATAAATTTCAAATGGAAAGCGAATAATTTTTTTTTAACCAATTAATTGAGATATAGGTTACTGGACATTAACACATAATGTGATTTAATGAGGGGAAACGCACGATACAAAGAAGACATGCATTATAAAATAGTTAAATGCACATTGAAGCAGCATCAGCGTTACGGTTTTCCTCGCTTAGTATATTGGTTTAAAAACGTATTGAAAGGTCAAGGTCAATCAACGGTGATGATCTTAGTTTCCTACTCTAAGGTACCGATGAACGAAAACGAGTTGCGCTTCCGCTTTACCCATTTCTTCAATGTCCATAAAATAGTTTTCAGCGCGTTGTTATAATCATTTTTAATACTCGTTTTTCGTGAACCATCTTTAAAATTGTTAATTAAGAAAGAAAAAGGTGAACAGGGCCCTGTTTATTACATCTTCAACGGTGTTTTTCAGGTGTGGCGGTCATTGCCTTGAAATCGCCACATGCTATCAATGGCGCACTACTACCAATTTTTCAAATATCACCAGATCGGCAAATGTGCTAAGCTATTCATAAATGTAAACAAAGAAGTGGCATTTAGAGCTTCCGAACTAACCGCACTGAACAACGATGCCTCGGCTAAATATTAATCCATGTCAGTGACCTTACAGATATTTGCTCCCAGTAAAATCATGGAGTGAAGTCTGCGGAACTGGGTGTGAATAATTCCCTGCGGTTTATTGACGAATAAACGCAATGGGAATTCGCTATGGGCCGTGGCTATTATTCCTCTGTAAAACATGTTAAGTATATTACGACGGTTTCTTGAAATGCCAATGGCTACACGGAGCATTTGGTTTGATAACATATTAAGCGATGCATGTTTCGTAATACAATCGAGAGAAATGTAAGGATATATAGTTTCTTCAATGAATTTTATTTCGACAAGTTATTTGTGAACGAAAGTCGACCACCGGCGATAAATACGTACAGAGCATGCAATAAAATGAAAGAGAAGGATTATCCACATGATTGATGTCACCATTCAACCAAAATTATGTACGTCTGTATCAAAGCGCTAGTAAAACCAACAATTGCTTCGCTAAGTATTTTATGATCTGTCGACCGTAAACCGCGCGGCACTCTATCATTGTATTAACAGATTCTGATTCATCGAGTTTAAAGAATGAAAACATTACAATAAGGAGTACAGTGTTGGTACTATGAATGAACCATGTTTTTAACATTAAACTATTTTATGACTTGTAAATCTTTCACTCGGATCATACAGAATGTAAAATATCGCACGTAGTATTATTGTACGCAACGCCATCATAGCGACTTATAGCAGACTACCAGATTCTTGTTGAAGTCTTGTCTATTCAAGTATTTAAACAAACATGTGCAGAAATCGTTTCCAATTGACAATTGTTTCTAATCGTTTCTGACCCACCAAAATACAAAAAAAGTCATTTAAGAAAAACGTGTAAACATTGTCGTATAAACAACATTCAAAATAAAATACAACTGTCGTTGAACTATCTCTCGACAGAAAACACTTACGTTAATGGTGGTGTTCACGTCATTTAAACAGTAATTAGAGCGGTTGGTTACGTAATCTGTCATGAAGGCTTCTTGTGGGGGTACTCTCAAGCTTACGATATTCGATTTCAACAATATATCGGGTATGCAAAACAACCCTGTTTGCGGCATTTGTAGAAACCTGTACATTATTTGAAGGTTATTGGAAGCAAGAGTACAATTGCTCTTTGGATGTTTTTTTTTTGCTTGAATATGTAGGTCCTACAACCGTTGACACCAAGAGTTTCTGGTCGGAGGTCAAGGTCACAGTCTGCTGGTCTTTTGGCTACACATAAGACATAGCCCGGACGCAAATTCCGCAATCAACGTGCGTTCGAGGGAGAATATTATTGGAATCTAATGTGTTTTTCTACTTGTTATGTATCATTCATGGCACGGATTGGTGTAAAACAGTCGAGATTGCGCATATAAGAGTTTCCGTTGGTGGGTCGGTGCATGTACTGACCTCCAAATGTAAACTAATGGATAATAAAACGGACATACTATCGACGACGGTTTATGAATGGATAAACATTTGCTTATTTTTATATGATCATGTATCGTTTATTTAGGCATTATTATATGTTGCAGATTTAGTTTCTTTTGACGAGGGGGGGGGGATTCGCCGGCGGTTTTAGCAACATGGTGAACTGATAATATCTCAGGTACAGGGGCTGCAATATCAGTTACGTCGAAAATGGTCAGCTGTAAGAAGATATGTATGTGTTTCAGCGACCGATTTTAAGAGGTTTCAATCTTAAAAAGAAATCCGAAGATACCCATCCATTATCTGATTCCATGGTGGCTTTACTTTTACTAATGCAGTGACAGTGACAGAGCTTATTTGAGAAAGAGTGAAAACCTTTTGTTTCCCAAATATCGTGCGTTCCGAGAGTAAAACCCCACGCGTGTCACGTATAGTAAATTCGTTTTTTTTTTTTTAACGAGCATGGGTAAGAAAACACCGGCAAATCGTATACTTTAGTAGTTGTGAAACATAAGCTTACAAGGTTCACTTACGTACAATAGAATCTCTTTTACGCGATACAATACGGCAAACGAAAGGGTTAATGGTTGGTCTAGTGCACCTCAGTGGCGTTTGGCCTTTTGTTCTAGCTCCATTAGCGATTCATTATGAAACCTCAGGTGTTAATTTGTTCAAATTTAACGGTCTACGAAATTTCATATTGCTTGTTCGAGTATTGTCAGACTAGAGTGTGGCCTGTTTCAAATGAAGGAAACATAAGAAACGTTGTGCGATCCGAGACTTGTAAACAATCGTGTACATTTGAGCGCTATGAAAGTCATTTTATGGCGTTGACAAATTACTTTACCTGCCTACAACTAATCGCTGTTTTATTACTTCAACAAACAATTTAATGATAAACCACAACTCGCTTTTTAATCGTTTGTCAACTTAAATCTGTTTGAGAAAAATTAACAATTATTATTTTCATTATAAAAATCAAAAGTTCAACATGGTTGTCCTATTCAAAATTATTATGTTCCAATTACGTAACTGTCTCGAAATATTTTCGGGCTGAAAAAATACACAGAGCAGATATTGAACGGATGTCTACCGTCACGTACAACTTTTACAAGAAATACTCGCGAATGCGCGAAATCAAACAGGTTGCACAAATACAGTTTTCGAAGCTGATAGATTGTAACCCCCAAGTCCCACTGAGCGCGCATCTGTTTGTCTGATCCACGCACATGCAAGCCTTCAAGGAACAATAATGGCATATCTAGCAGAAACATAACGGAAGATCTGCTCGTTAGTTTTACTGGGTATTTATGTTAGGTGGGTACGCCACATCCATCATGCTACAGAAAACGTTTACGGTTCAATAAGTACTTGTACACGATACGTTAACGAAATTCGCGTTTAAAGCCAGGCAAATATGTGTTTTAATGTTCAAATATTTAGCAATACAATTCAGAACTGTGACACAGCCATTTCCAGTGGTCATACGTTTAGATTAAGAAATTATCTTAATCTGTAGTATTAGCAAATAGAACTCAATGGTCATAGATATCAAACCGACGTTATTCTGGTCAGGAAGTGGCGATGGCGTTTCGGATATTCAAAACTATCGTAGTCATAGGGGCCAACTTGAGAGACGTTTCCATGCAATCTTGTATCATTAAAATTATGCCGTTATTTTTCCGATAGTCATTTGCTTTATTATTGGTGCCGTGGTCTCCGATAATCGCATAAGCCACGAACAATATCCAATGTCATGTATAAAACGTTGATACGCGTTCAGTTATCATCTTGCGCCGCACGCTACAGCCCATTATGTCATGGCTTCGCTTACCCGACAGCGGTTACGTCAATGTATCGCAACTAATGGAACCACGATATGAGAGGCTTGATTAATACATTATGCATAATCATCCTCTACTACGAGAGACGCAAAATCGGCAAAGAAGCTGACGACCATAAACAGGTGTGTAGGATTACCTTGCTGGAGGCCGAGACTCCGGTAAAGTTGTTTATAAACACAAATACCAGACTTTTACTCATTTACGTCACAAGTGAATGTTTCAGTCGTTTCCCACTTTCATATCGTGAGTCTGTGCAATATTTGCCGAATGTCATAACAGCATAACCGTCGCTGTATCATTTACTACGGTAACCATCTTCAATAAATTACATTTGTCTTTTGTGTATTTCGAAGTTTACAAGGTCCTTCGAGCAAGATACATGGTTATCCTATTATAATACGAACTGGGTATCGTTCTCACCACCGGTGTTAATAGTTTGATTGCTTAACCTCATAATGACCGGTCGGTCGCAAGTGGCCTGGTAGTTTGAAACATGTTTGTGAAGCACAGATTTATTTAATTATCCACTAATATGGACTTACCGCAGATTTAAGTACTCCGCTTAAATTTTAACGTGACGTATACATTATCAAACGAGATTGACAATAGTGCAGTTAGACATATACACCAGAAATACATCGAAGATAAAATGAAACCGCCAAATACACTTACCATTCCATCGCAAAGGTTTACTAAAACCATGGAGTTCTGATTCCCGTGGATCCTGCCATCATAGAAACAAGATAATCCATTTTGAGAACTCTGCTCATCGAGCCATGTACTATTGCCACTAAAGTGTTGCACCACTATTCCGGGTGTCACGATATCATCATTACGTAATAACTTAAATTTAATATCCTTTTTAGAAAACTTGATTGAGTAATCCACTTGTTTATGCCACTTGCCCGGCGCGCTCCTTTTATGGAAATGTGAAAGATCCGCCGTACCCTCTCCATAGGTAAATATCCTTTCTGGGAACACAATCACGTATTCTCCTGATTCAATACTACCTCCTGCAAACAATATAAACGATCAGTTCTATATTGCATTGAACCCTATAACGAGCTTAAATAGTACCGTCAAAATCGCACGAAAAAAATAAATGATAAAATATACAGGGACAAAAAACATAATATGCTTGTAATTTTAACGTTTTTTTTTTATTTATCGACATGAAAAATATCATTGATAAACCTACCTTCAAAAATTATTTTTTGTAAAGTAGGGTCCAGCGTTAGGGCTCTAGTGGCCAAACACCACAGTATACAGAGCCCAAAACCCCATACATCCCGCATGGCTTAACCTATCGTCCCTTTCATTCAGCGTATTTGTCATCCACAATCTAACATACGAACAGAAGAACGTACACACTAAAAGACTTCCACAAAACACTATTATACACCTCTTACACCACGACTGATAAATTATTCAGTGCTAAAGTTTTTCGCTAGACCGTTTACAACAAATGCGAAAATCGGCCTGCCCATCAAAATCGCGCAGCCAATGGGCTATTAAACCACGCCCCGATACTATAGCTCTTACACGTACAAACTAGTATCAAATAGTATTTCATTCACTACATTGTACGAGTACAGAGTTAACTTGTACAGTGCGTTCACAATTTACTTGTGGTAAAGTTCAATATTCGTCGAAGTGAGGCTGTACGCGCGCGCGTAGTATTTATACGCTTTCGAGGTAATCTAGTTAGTATAAACAAAATTACAATTCGCACGTCAATGAAAGTACGTAAGTGCGAAGCCATAAATTTTGAAGAAATTCTCAGTGGGGTAGACTGGAATAAAAGTAAAACGTTACGTCTTCGACAGAAGTCGAGAATATGCCCGGCTAATAAAAAGAGGCAGATACGTTGTTTATCCTAATAGTTTTGAAGCTGCAATCAAAAACAGCTATGTGGTAACATAAATAATACCCTGTTTTGACTGGCCATCCTTGTGAGACCGAATAGGTCCCAAGACTTGGTCTCACAAAGCAACTTTTTGTTTTTCCTTGAGATGTTTGTTATGACTATGACCGCGTACTCTCCTTCAGTGAGAGTACACCATTATCGTGATCAGCTCCAATGTTTACATCACGGCAGTCTAGAATGGTAAGCAGCACTCATTCTTCAATATATATTTCTTATTTAAACCATCGCGTAACTTGCTTATTAATAATCCATGCGCGAATGCAACTTGCAGATGTTGACTTTTGAGTAACATTCACGATTCAAGCGCGATCATTTAACAAAGTTTAAGCCGTTGATGTACACGTTTTCTTTTAGATACAAGAAATTGTCATGGACGTATTTTTTGCTAAAAAACTTATATTCCATAATTTGTATGAACTATAGTTTGATTCAAACGCTTCTTAAACATTAATTAAACGCGCGCACAGTCTCGGTTCAAGTAATATTGGGCGACGGATAGATAAATCCGGTAAGTGAAATGTGAGAATTGTGAGAGTGGTGGGCCTTTATTTTTTTTGGTATATCATTCTGCGTAAGCAATAATTTCACATATTGTTATTAAGTGTGTTTAAATTTCCGTCTAATTGTGAGAGGTCATATTTGTTTGACAGGTCAAATAGTTAGTCTTAAAAATGCGAATGAGAATATTTAAGCGTCCCCCAGGATAAAGTGAATGAAAATTGTGACACAATTATGCATTTATAATACATACACTGATCATTATTGCAACACAGACAGCTACAAAATATGCGTTGTATTTGGAGAATACATTATATATTTATTCTAGGATAAAGCCTTATTTTTTTATACCAATTTAATCTATAACGCCTGTTAGTCCAAATATATTTCCTTAATTAGTACGTGAGATATATTAGAGCTCTGACGTTTAAATCTAATACATAAATTTATCTACAACATTACCTAATCAAAAACAAAACTTTTCTATCGACTTAAATGCGTGTACAATTAGCCGTTTGAAATTAAACAGCAATTGAACAGCAATCATCTTAAAAACAGCAATCATCTTGAAAGATGCTTCGTTTATTGAAATATTCACTACATGACATGATTATTCTTTCAGTTGAGTTTTAATATAAAAAAAACACACACACATCAATATCAATATTTTAAGCAGTTAAATGTCTGTTTAAACAAATATTAAACATATAATTGAGCCAGTAGGTTTTCTAATGATGATTGTAGGCATACAAACAAACTTAATAAGTCCCATGGATAATGATTATTTTACTTTCAAGCATAATTTAGATGAAATGTTCCAGCTTCCTGAAAATGATGTTTAAATTGATCTGTTTACATATTTTGAAGAATTTCCAAATGTGTTGCACACTAGTATATAACTCCACTAGTCGTGTAAGAGATGAAAATCCGAACTAATTAGGTTTGAACTAAACTTACCCGAAACACGTACCCGCATTTTAAACATTTTAACGGATGCGAAATTTTCCGTTTGCGCATGCGTACTATCGAAATCAATATTTTGTACGACGCCGCTGTGAACTTGTATTAATTTAGCATTATTCCTTATAAAAATAAGCTCATATCAACGATCTTTCACCTGATATCATTCATGTAAGATACAAATATTATAAAGCAATATCTTCAAACAAACTGACGGACGTGATTCATTGTTATTTTGACCATTTTGTTTGTTTGCAGGAAATGTTTTGGTTTTCATTATTTCAGGATGTTCATTGTTTATTTTCGAAATTATCTTTCTAGTCTTAAACAGTTAGTTATGTGTTGTCATACTCAACGAGATTATAACGTGGGTTGACTGATTATGTAAGAACATTATCAGCATGGTATGTTTTCAGTATCTATCATAGCATATAATCCAGTCATTTTTGTTTTGGTACTTCCCCACCCACATGATGTTTTGTAGCTAAATGAATGTTAGCATGGGTGCACCCTCCCAATGTTGATTTTGTTTATATTTATTGAGTCAATGACAATATTTGGTGCGTTATGACTCTTAAAGAAACCAGCTATCAATTTATCAAATGATTGATAACTATACATTTTAAACTTTTTCACGCATAGATAACTATATTACGGACTATGGTATAATCCAGACTCAATCAAATCCCCAATGCATCTGTTTAAGCCCAACTCTTTCTATTAAGGCATATTTACAACTTTTTACTTCCATTTTTTTTTAACTATTCTGGTAAATATTGACAATAAAAGTGTTCAAGAATTTCATGAACACAAACATTCGCCATTATTCTAAAGTATCAAATAAATTTCAGCATTATGTTATTATTTAAACATTTAATTAAATATAGTTATGTTCAAAGTTTCAAGCAAGTCTTGTTTCAAAGATCATATTTTGGATTTAACTGTGTAAGCCACTTGATATGTTTACTGACCTACATTTACAGTACAGTCCACGAGTTTCCCTAAATTTCCCTCGCTGCTCTGCGGGCAGTGACTCAGAGAGATTAAGAAAATCCCGCGATACGCAGCGTTTGCATGATTTGCAGGGGTGTGATTTTTCCGGGGATACGTGGATTTACGCGGATCGGGTTGTGTTGGAGGTCATTTCTGAGATTCGCGTAAATT
>VMBQ01003505.1:0-11882 GCA_007657795.1 Dreissena rostriformis
CACGTTAATTAATACTTTGCATAATCAATCATTAAGAATATTGTTTTAATTTATTTTTTATATATCATTAACACTAATTGAACAGACTACAAATAAGTTCTCAGACGCTTTACTATTACACGTGAATATTGTACCAATTAACGCAGAACAAATATTTTATAACGTTTACAAGATTTCATAACAAAATAGCACTCAAAACAATAACTGTTACTACATTCAGACATGCTTATCTTTTGATAATATGAGGACGTCATTCGAATGTTGTTGAATGAGCTGTTCCGGACATGCACGCAGTGTTGTCCTTAAAATAATTACAAATTATAATCGGACGTTGATTTACCGTTTATACATTTTATTTGTGCCATCATCGAGGCAACTAATTGAAATTATCTGAAGTTCATAATTATTTGATAGAAAGGCAAATATTGATTCACAACAGGTGTGGAAGAACACTTTACATTTACTGCCTGTCAAGTGGTGCGAACTGATTTCATTATTCAACAAAATATAACAGTTGACTACATTTCACAATTGATTATATATCATCTAAAGATCACCAGAACCTCATCCTGAAGTCATCCATCCATTCCTTATGTTTATCAGTTCAAATTGTGTGTCGTTTTTTGTCTTGTTTTAATAATTAATACGACGCAACGTTGTTACATTCTTACAAGTAGCGTCATATATCGACCGATGTTTTAGCCGTTGATGTGACCTACTTTTTGGCCAGTCATTTGAACAGCCATGTTTGCTCATAAATACGCATAATCTTGGCAACTTACCTTAATTAGACACAGTCCGTACTAATAAGGGATTCCGTCTGTGTCGACGTAACAAATTGCTTGTCATGAAATTAATATCGCTCAGTCAATATTTATCAATATTTATCAATACATTGTTGTAATAAAAATCCATGAATACTTTAAGTGTTCACATATTGTAACTTTGTTTTAAGCCTTTAGAACATTTTCCTTGCATGCATGTTTGTGTGAGGCAGTAACTGACTTTGTTTAAGGGAAATACTCTATCTTGCTATAAATACAATAAAGCATGCGGTTACAATAACTTAGGTTGTGGGACTCCGAGTTTTTAAATATATGATATATATAATATTCGATAATGCAGATGTTTCTCATATGCTAAGATGCGTGTAAATTATATATGAATCTTTAATAGACATGTCACGATATAGTATGTGTATCATCATGTTTAAATGAGCTCGTTTAGAATGAAGGCCTGAACTCAAAGCAATGCACGTTATGTAAATGCTGCAATTATGAGTTTTTTTTTAAATTAACAATCATACCAGGAGAAGTAAGAAATAATCAAATAGTCCGTGTTATGGCAACAGCTGCACTTACATTTGACTTTTCAGATTTATGAAGATTTTTTAATGTTCGCTAGAAATATAATTAACATAAAACATACTATCCAATATGAATGTTATTTAAAGGACTTTTTAACGGATTAATTGCATATGTTGAAGTTTGCCATTTAAACAATATGTTGCTTTTACATGGTTACAAACCAAGGTCCTTACGCATGTAACCTGATGTACTAATGGTTACCTCTTTTCGAGAACGCTATGGACGAAACGTAGTAATAAGTTTGTAGAATACGTGAGATTCCTGATACGCGTTCAACTCCATAATGTATTAAGATAATACATTGTTCCAGACGGAATTTCAAAGTTATGCTCATCGTCACTAACAGTCCTCGGACATTAATGCTATGTCGATGAGTTTGTAGTTTATATCTACGTAAGGTCTATAACGGCAATTACAGATTTCCGTTTCATAACAATATGGCGTATACTCTTTCCGTATGCGGAAGCATGAAGACTATTTGAATATCATTTCTCTAACAAGGTGGGTTTACATTTCACAAATAAATCGCCAGTCGCGTATTATAATTTGCGTATAACGCCATGCATGCATGCATAGGCATATACACAATTTCAGATGTTATCGCTCATGAGCAATGCTGTTATACATTTGTAACAATCGCATACACTTGAACATTTACATAACAGGTGTAGTTCTCTCCTACATACGATGAAACAGCTTGGGTATTTTCCTGCGTCGATCTCCGATATATATACGGACGGAGATCGACGCAGGAAAATACCCAAGCTGGTTTTATATTATACTATGTTAATATTTAAAAGTTCAAGTAGATGCACCATGTTACATTATATCTCTCCCATTATGGTGTAATGGTTAACATACATACACATTTTCTTTCTATTATGCACATTGATGAAAACCGATAGAACTATCTTTTAGGATAAAGATACGTATTATATGAAAAATATAAATGAGAAAATAAATGTATGTATTGCTAAATATATATATCTGATTTAAGTTTATTTATAAACGCAAACCTCAAATTATATGCACGCATTAAGTATATGCTTAAATTATACAAACGTTTAAGTTTTCGTAAAGACGTTTGACCATGCTGAACATATAATTTGGTCATATGAACATACTGTGGTAAATAAATTTCACATCAATTAACTCAATTAACACATCTATATTTTAGCTAAAGGCCTTTTCTCAAACATGAACGCACACACTGTTTGATGCAACTGATTGGGCAGTTTTTTATTTGTTTGTAATTGTGAGTGTACCGAATAAATATGCCGAGTCATTAATTCCCATACATCATAAAACAACGAGTCATACAGTTGCAATAATGTTGTCGATGTGCGTAAATTATTGCATCAACGGAGTTATTTTTTAATGCGTTGCATGTAAAACGTGGTAGAGCAAAATGCTTCGACTTCCCTCTCTTTTGTCAAAAAATAAATGTAATTATTTAAATTAATCATTTAAGTTTTTAATGTCTGTGTTTATTAAATATCAAAATCTTTAAATACTGACTCAAAATTGATTTGTCACGGGAATTGCAAACGAAACATGCATCTGCAATTTGAAAGACCACGCAATAAAGGTCATTGCTTTCTTAGCTGTTAACGTCGGTAATAGAAACTTTGTGTTTGCGTTCATTTCATAAGAATGATGTCGAAACGTTAAGGTATCATACATTTTGGTAGTTTGGAAAGCGTAAGAAATAAATTATAACTTCATTAAAAAACTGTCATAAGCGTCACCATAAATATATATATGAAATGGAACATCACTCTGTGTCTTTGGTGGTAAAAACATATAACCTTAATACACGTGATCGAACTTGTTGTAAAAAGATGCACAACTATTTAATATTCTTAGACATTGCGACCGTGTGGATCGTTAGCAGTGTGTTATACAAATTACTTCGGCGTTTTAAATTACTAATTTGTATGAAATAGTTATTAATACACAATTATGATACCCGAAAGCGATCATATGTTGAAAAAATCCATAGGCAGTTGATGCCTATTATATTAATTGTATATTACCGAACGAAAATAATGTAGTCTAAAAAACAAGTCGAAAGTGCAGATTTAATGGAACTCAAGCGCTCATCAACAACAATGATTTGCATATACATTTTAATACTCGCCTATAGTGTTAGTTTGAGCGCAATTTTCGGATTTTAGTCCCACACGCAGGGTAAATTTAACAATATAGCAATACCAGCAAATATCAATCCACTACGTAATCATATGTTAAATAAAATTCTGCAGGGATGGGTATATGGGCATTTAGCATGCGACAGTCAAGTACAAAAAAGTATGATTATGTGGTGTTTATAGAACGTGTATCATTGGAGCGTGTTGTTTTAAGTCGTATCAAATGACATTCACAGCCTCGGGTTCAATGCGAAGTGACACTTACATCGAGTTCTGAGAACACCACACTTGTATAATATTCCATTTTTATTTGTATGATCGTAAAATGGTATAAGCATATATTTATTGTTTGCTATTTCGTTATTATTATTATAGTTTAATTGATGCTGATCCAACAACACCGACTAGCAATCTTTCACGGTTACCTCAAATTCATATTAAGACATAAACTATTCTCCTACGAATATCAGTAATGGGAAACCTTAAGAGAATATGGTAACAATGCAACCTAAGCTTTCTGCATTCCCGCGCATTGTATTTTAATAAGTCTTATATACACATGAGTCATACATGAATTTAATGTTTTCTGTTAATAAACGTTTATGATTATTATCACGCAAGATGATTTGGAAGGGTTTTGTTTTGAACTGCGTGTGATATTGTCAGTAAACTTATTTCAACGTCTATCTATGTACGAAATGAATCCTTTTAACGTACATCGGTGGACCATTATGTCGAGAATGTCAATGCATTAAAATACAAAACATTTCTGACTAAAAACACAGGAGTGTCCTTAATTAACGTTTTATTACTTCAATCTTAATTAATATATAATTATCATCACATACCATAAATAACGTTTATAACAATATCAATCATGCCCCATTTTATTTCAAAATATTTAATCAAACGATTCTTTGCGGATAAACCAACTTGAAGATGGAATACAACCTTTACAAACAAACGTCTGGTGACAGGAAACTATGTGATAGTAGTGGTTACATTAAATATCTTTAAAGCATCCTTACATTAGTTCAGGAATACATTAACTCGCAATTATCTGAGAAAATTATAATATATATTCAACATGAAAAATACCTATTTTACCACTTTCATTTCAGTAATATATTTTACAAAAGTGTTATATGAATTATATTGGTAATAGCATTATTTTTTTATAATCTGTTTAAACCACAGAAAACCATAACCTCTTATTTCCGATTACATGTTTGCAAATAACTTGAATTGTCTAAATCGACATTATTTAATTAATGACGTAGCAGGCATGCCGTAATGAAAATTTAATAACTATTTTCCGCACATGCTTATCAGGGACGACACTTTCCGCCTAGACTTGATTTTTGTTAAGAAGAGACTTCTTTTTAACGACAAATTCCATTACAGAGGAAAGTGTCGTCCCTGTTTAGCCTATTCGTACAGCACAGGATAATCTGGGACGATACTTTAAGCACATGCATTTAGCCCCGTTTTCTCAGAGCGAATCACAATCATAATGATCAACACATTTATATAAATGTACTTCATGAACATATTTCTATAGTATTTGGAAGTTCACAATTACATGCAATACGACTATATGTATAGTTTATATCTACACAATTGATTATCCTCGTGACGATCGCAATCTGTTTATGTTACCCTGTTTTTTATATTGTTATAAATGTGATAGTCAGTGGTGGTGTACTACAATTAGACTAAAGGGCAATCACTCAAATTAACTTATAAATCGAGAATGCTTGATTACCACCCTTTGATTTATTTGACAGGTTATGGTTGGACGATTTGTTTGCACATTTTCACAAAAATATGTACCTATATGGGCGCAAAAGAAATGTTCATCACCATTTGCGCTAAAGGTAAACAAGTAAACCACTGCTTACCTGTGTTTATTTCGAAATGGATGTCTTATTTATAGCTACATTCTCACAACAGGCACAACAAATTTCACTCAAGTCCCTTATGACAATTATATATAAAAAGTAACATATACATTTATATTTAAATCAATATTAATGAAGTAACCATGTTGGTAATTGACGCAGTAAATTTTTTAAATTAAACTTGTTGTGTCTACTTTTTTGTTCCTGGTATCAAGAACATCATACGGCAGAGCTGGTACGGACGTCTATGATCGGCCTGCAGGCGATATAAAGACCCGAGGGCCTTCGGCCGATTATAGGCGTCCGACCCAGCTCTGCAGTATGTTATAATTTATAATACATCCTATCGTATTTTGTTTCTTAACTATACTTTTCTTACTAACCAGTATTCCGTAATTTGAGGTATATTGAAAATATTCAACATTTTATTTCGTGTGACGAGTGACGTAATTAAAATAGAAACGAAACAAACCAGTTTTAGCTGGACTGTGTGGTTTTTCTGGACAGCGATTATCAAGCTGTTCCATTGTTCAGTGAAATATAAGAGATATTTTCAATCAAGGGTCATTCAGATTCTGGAATGTTCGTTTATCGTAGATTATTGAACATTTGTTTATCGTAGATTATTGAACATTTGAATACGAATAAAATAACGCTTTCTGACAAGTCTTTCGATTTTGTAAATCGAAGTTCTGGTCAGAAATGTTAACTTGTGATTGCCTTAATACCTTAACTTCATATAGTGGTTTATATCAAATCAAATCAAGTTGACAGGATAAACAAGGATTGTTTCATGTTTACAGTGAGGTATAATTTCCATTGTTTTATGTTATTCACTGGTTTCTTTTTTAAGCTAATCGACCCAATCTGGATGTTCACTTACACGCTGTTCATTATTGTATTTAATGTTGTGGTCGTTTTCGTATTACTTTTGCTATATTGAGAGTTAGCCTTACTACAACAATTTGACTTAGATTAAGTTTATACCCTTTTTTTCCATTGGTGTGGCACGAGAGGACGCTTTTTTGCCCAGTGTCGATATGATCATATTTGCCCGAAATATTGGACCGCTCGTTATGTCGATGTGTTAGTCTTTATAGTAACAATTTGTAGTATGCGCTTATAAAGGACGTTGACAAGTGATTCAAATTTATATGGAAAACACATATTAATTAGATAAGTGACTTGCACTTTATAAATGTAATTAACGCACAAAATACATAGTATGTCTGAATTAAAGAGTTAAATTTTAATCAAATATTCGGATGCATATGATGTGCTAATACAATGTCTTTATCATTCAATCCAGACTCTTTTAATGTATTATCACACGCATCATTTCCGGCAAAACGTGTGGTACACACCAACATTTCCCCTCTAGTGACCATACGAAAATTGTCTGTATAAGTTCCGATTACAGAAGTGTTGTCGCGGAATGCGATATAGCATTATTGTGTGTAATGTTTGGTTTTGTCAATTATGTATAAACGAGAATGTTAATATCAGAGCGAGATAAACACATGCGTCAATAAGACATAGTAGACAGGAAAACGAATCAAGGGTGCTCGCTACGTGCGTGCAATGTCTGCTTTGTTAAACATATAACCTAAAGCATTACTCAGTACGCAAATTGCTTCATTCCACTTCACCACACCCCAAATGGAAATAAATCTATTATCACGGCACTGGGAACGTCGGAGTTTGGAGTTTATGCGATGAAATCACGCATTATATGCATTATATGTTGGTAATAGTTGAGGGCAATGACTGATGTTATCAGAACACACGGCATATGATACTCATACTCTTTCACGAATATTGCCCTCACAACGATGTTATCTAAACTAAACTCTATAAAGAAAAACAAGTTATTTCTGAATTAGCGGCTAAACATCCTATCTCGTTTTGGTAAACCATTAATAAATATAGGATCTGACATGAGTTGTCATATCATACATTTATTTTATTAAACGAGTTCAGGAAGTTTGTTAGTAAGCGAGCCTTTGGCGAGCTTACTAACGAATTTCCTGGACGAGTTTAATAACATATGGTATAATATGACAACGAGTGTCCGATCTTTTTTATCTAATGCTTTTAAACTAAATAAAATACATTTTAATTGACTAAACAAATGCTGATAGATCTAAAAGTTGTTTACTTTCGTGACGTCATGTCATGTTGAAGACGTCATTTCACCAAAATAGAGCCATGCGATTGGTTAGTTATTGATTCTGTAGCAAATGAAAACGCTTAAAAATGTTGTATTACACATATGTAATACAAAAAAAATTGTAATGGTTATATTACATGGGAAACAAGGTATAGCATGTGATAAATATATATATGCTTTAATTTATATTTATTTATATTTTTTTCTAGACATTTTAACGATTCATATTTGTACCGCGGAGTAGAAAACGTAATTTTTTTATAGGATATTGGTGTATCCTCTTAAATATCATATTTCTGTTGACACGAAAAAAATAAAATGTACAAATAACAAATAAGTATGTCACGAGCCATACGCTCAATGCGGTGTAATGGTGACATTGAACTTATAGTATCTCTAAAAGCGTATACAGACTGGATAAACGTTGCGACTTTCAATGTTTTTAACAATGTCTATACTTCAATGCCGTGTTGATACTATTTAATAAACAGGTAAGTAATGGCGCAAGAAAAGTCAATTTTGTTTCAAATATTTAGTAACAAAAGAAATGATATTTACTTTTTCTTGTTTGCTTTTTATTCTTATGTTACAATATTTCATGGCGATAGTACAATTCCATTGATGTTGTAACCTTAATGAGAAGAACAAACACAATTCATATAAATTATTACTAGTTGGATATTTAAAATCTGAACATCCGAGAGCAAGGCGTGTCTTTCAACACGTTATACAACGTTTCCAGGAGGAATAAATACTATTCAATAATGACCGCGAAACCACTGGTCAACCTAATTGTCTAACAGTTAAATATAACACGCTATGTTTGTTTTATTGCAATTATGCATTTCACAAACAGCGAATAGCAAATGATTCAATAATTTCAAAACACATTACAGAATTTACTTAAGTTGACTGCTGGAAACCGCATCTTCTTTAGTATTTATAATGTTGCATGATAACGAAAGCTTCCTTCGCCATATCTTGTTTGCCTCGCTTTCTAGGTTTCTGGAAACTCGTTATATGTAACTTGAATGTAAGTGTGAAATATCTGTGTCTAAAAATAGTGTAAATTTTGTTATTTGCATAAAGATTTGTTGCATCCTTAAAAATGCAATTACTTTTGTGTTGCAGATTTGTTTAAATAACAGAAATAATCTTATGTAATAAATTTAATCGTTTAAGTTAGAAAAAAATAGTATCATTATTATGTATATAGATTTTTTGTTATGGACAAACTGCACATTAGATCACACGAGACCTTATGGTAAGTTGTATTGTCATTTAAACGGCGATATCTAAATTACAATTGACGAGAAGTAAAATCGTTAGAAACACGTTAAAGCATGCAGTATTTTTTTTTGTTGAGACCAATGCTGTAAACAGCATATACTTCAATATAATAATAATCAACACCTTTTTCCGAATGGTGCAGTGCTGGTTAATCGATTTAACATACATATATGAACGCCTTCGCATTTTACTATTCTTTTCAATTTCAGTTACCATAGACTCGTAGTACAGTAAAACCTGAAAACCCTTGCTTATTCTAGAAAACAACTCTCGCTACCAACGGCATTGGTTCTGTTGCAATAGCAATGCTACGCGGCAAATACTGACTTTTTTCTAACACAGTATGGAGAGGACCACGATAAGGTTTTTATGGCATTGATCATTTTATATAATTATTTCGATTCTAAATACCTTTGATGGAAAAGTAAACGCGTGCAAATATTGACCAGTGCATGTTCATCTATTTCGTTGCCGAGAATCAATATATAACCGAAGCGTAACCTCACATTTTAAAACAGCCAGATAAGTATCATCCTTGACGGAAATGAATATATACTTCGAAGTTTCGTAGGACTAAATCGTCTACGATTTTTTCTCGTTGCATTCAGACATCGTCGGTTTCAACGCACTAAGGCATCTGTGTTTAAAGTGTAAACAATTTTGGTGCACACTTTGTTCTACTGACTGTCGATAGCAAGACAGAGTACAGTGCGCATACAGCTGTCTCACAATGATTATACAGAAATCGTGGGTTTCCCAAGGGGCCCGATTTGTATCCGATTTGAAGACGTGCTTTTAGTGTGAGAAGTCTTAGATTTTGCTGCCGATCCATTCAATGCATTTGGTTTTAAATTACCGGGATAATTAACCACCATGAACCAGATTTCACGCGTATTATAAAGGCATCATGCAGCATCCTTTTGGTGACTGATAAATCAATATTTCTCTAATGGTCCCGATCTGTATAAAACTGATAATAATACCGTCGCTTTGAACTGTTTTTTTTTAAGTACCCGTTGCCGAAAATTTTATTTTGATAGTCCACTTCCAGTTCCTATGAAGATATTTTGAACAGACTACACCCATCGCCGCCGCATAGTTCTTGTGTATCGCACCTTCTACTTAAAAACAATCAAAGCGACCGATTTGCCATGTGCCAATTTTTCAAATTTGCAAAGTGCCACTTATCTTAGTCGCTAGTATTGATCAGAATGCGTAAAGAAATAAAACCGACCAATGTGCCAAGGTTGTCTATCTAAGTGGCTAGTAATGCTTGGAATCAAAGACTTAGTTGATAGACACATAATGACGTGCTATAGTGCTAGTCGTGACAAGCTAATTGTTCTATAAAAAGTATAATTATTATTATTGTTGTTGTGGTGCATTACCTTAAAGCATTACGCCATCTAGGTGTAATAAGCTTATACGCGTAATACGCCTTTAGCGTCTTTATTGTACATGCAACGCCATGTATGTATACTACGGAATACCGTAATAAAATATAGCAACAATGCCATTTCAGAAACTATATGAGATAAATCATTGTTCTAGTTTACGTCTTTAAAACAGAAAAACATCGACAACAACTATAATGATTTAGACTAGGATTACCGCCCTGGAACCGTCTATGCAAAGCATTTGGGGTTTTAGCCGGTTTGTGTGTTAGCCTTTTTTTAAGCATAGCCCATGGTTAATCCCAAATCATAAACACGCCTAAAACGAGTTTAATCAAATGAGCTTATGCAGACACAACAAACGAAAAATATGCTTGTTTATATGCGATTAGAGTTGTAAAGCACGTCACTTTGTCTGCAGTTTAAAAGACAATATTGTCTTGTCTCAGACGTTATGTGCATTAACATAATAATCGCGTTTTGAGCAAACGGACAATACACCTGTTGAATTTGAAGAGGGACAACCCGAAATATCATACGATCTAACATAATTAAAGCACACAAAACAGCAATGCTTATAACGATTTTTCTTATATTCGCACTTGGCCTAGCTATCACTCCGGCAAATCTTTTCTTATGGTTTTCTTTGGATCGAATATTTACCGCCGGACTACGGACCAAATTACCAACATATTCCCTTAAAGCCTCTATAACGCTCAAAATCAATGAAAATTTCGTAATATATTTCGTAAAATAAATTGAACCTATTAATAATCAGTGTTCCTTATACACGCCGGGTATGCGGATACTTCATGACGGATGACACTTCAATGACCGAGAACAACAAAAGCCACGCGCGAGAGGCGAATTCTTCAGCTTTTTTGCATTTATGTTCTGTTCATTTGGCTTTCAGACACGGAACATTGTTTAGGTGATAAATGGTATAGCACTTCGTATTTCGAATAAAGAAATTCGCTGGTCAGTACATATTTTAACAAAATAAAGATACTTGGAAATAAATCAAGAACGTAATAACTATTCGAAATAAAAGACTAATATGTTCATTAATGTTACAAATGTTACATTTTTAGTTTACTAACGTTTTTGAGGAAATTCAAATGTTTTGAGAGTAGCATGCACATTTTTCATGTGCACTTCGTTTACCGATCATCTCAATTACAATGGCACTTTCATTCCCGATTACTGGACACTTTTTTCCAGATATAACACACTCTTTTTAGTGAATCAAAAATGCATAAATCGCTGTGGAATACTGTTATAGTAAGCAGGCAATAAATAAAAATGTATGTTCTTACGTAAATTAAAAACAAATTACCGAAACATTTTCTTATCCCTTTGGAATATGTTTATGATTTTGTATAAATATGAAAGATAAATGTGAAACAAATGTGACATGTGTGATGAGGCGATTGATTTGAGCAAATTGTTCAATACAGCTATAACATAATCGTTTGAGTTAAAGTTCTTCTTTTAATGTAAAAAAGTCTTTGCAAATAATACAGACACATACCACATTTCATATTATCGAATGTATGTCATGCTCTATACGTAAAAAAATATTTCTATGAAGTTTGAATTTATTTATAATA
>VMBQ01003505.1:13644-31643 GCA_007657795.1 Dreissena rostriformis
ATATATATATTGTGTTATTGACATATAAATTGTTATACAATATTTATATTATGAGTGGGTAACTATTATATTTAGTGCAATGAAACTTAAACAACGGAGACATAACAGGGTTAGAAACATCCCACAAATCCCTATTTAATAACTTCTTTTGCATTTTATAACGTCAATTTGTTAATTTATACCCATAGCGATACCATGTTATGCTACTAAAACAAACAGTATAAGGTATGAACTGGATGCTCTCGACCCGTATCATACATATTGACTGGACAGTATTAGGGTTAGGAAAACAATCTTCCTCGAGTTTTCGATTAAAGACATTGATTTGTAGTGTACCGTACTCCAATATAGCACACATTAATTACAATTTAATTGCATGCCTCTAGCTTTTACATGTCGCTCTTTTGTTCACTTACCAGAATATGGAAAGGCTGCGGCAACTGCAACCAATGCCAATATAGCCAGCAAAAAAACGAGCTTCATCTTAGATAACTGTTTAGAACAAAAACATTAACGAAATTTACGCACAAGTTTAATATTCCTATATTAAGATTAAGGTAGCAGAAGAGTGTTGCAAGAGCCAATGTTCATTTAAAAACGCAGCTGAAAGTAACTAGGCTGAATACTAAGATACTATACCTGTTTGAGTGAGAGTCTAAATTAAAGCCTTCTGTATTGTTTTCAAAATAAAATTGTTATTGTAGTGCAGTCAATACTACTTACACGGTGCAATCCCCATGAAATGTAGAATATGTCTGATAATTACCTTTTTATACATTAAATATAGCACCAATGCCATTTCATAAACTCTATCAGGAGAGAAATAATTATTCTAATCCACGTCCTTATAACAGAACAACATCTACCAACACTATAATGATTTAAACTGGGATTCCCGCCCCAGAACTGTCAATGCAAAGCATTTGGGGTTTAAACCGGTTTGTGTGTTTCTATTTTTAAACATACCCCAGGATTAATCCTAAACCATCAAAGCGACTAAAACGGTTATTAATCAAGTGTACCTATGTAGACACAACCAACGTAAATTATGTTTCTTTACATGCGATTAGAATAATGAAGCACGTCACTTTGGCTACTGTTTAAAAGACAATATTGTCTTGTCCCAGGCGTTAGGCGCATTAACATACGGAGCAAACGGAAATATACCTGTTGAATTCGAGGAGGGACAACCAGAAATATCATACGAGCTAACAGTATTAAAGCACACAAAACAGCAATTCTGAGTACAATTTTTCTTATATTCGAACTTGGCCTAGCTATCACCCCCGAAAATATTTTCTTATGGTTGTCTGTAGATCGAATATATTTGCCGCCGGACCACCGACATAATCACTTAATCATCGACCACAAATAAAACTGAGAAGTATAGCAAAACATCTTCGATTTGAAAGGGGTATAATGCACTCCGTCTGTTAAAGAATATGCCCTTTATAATTAATGTGAACGTTATATAATGGCTTTAAATAACAGTCATGCTAATATATGTTGCAGTTATGCCCAAGGCATCCAATTTAATGTAATTAAACTTAAAATAAAATAAACATAAAACTTCCACAGTGTTTATTACAGTTGCATTTGCAATGTATGTAATTAATTAATAAATGTATCAATGTTTAGTGTTATAACAATAAAACCGCTTACCTGTTTAATAACCGTTGCGACAATGTGGTGAAACGGTAAAATGACGTTTGATTATATACTTCACGGAAGCGATAAAGCAATCGTCGATGTTTAACCAAGATGCCTTTTTACAATATTAATGTTACAACTGAACCCAATCGATCAGGAAGCTGTCTGCGTACTTCAGTTTAATAAGTGTACGTGACTCGTTAAAGTATCATCGTTTGTGGATCTTTGGTTTATTTTATGATGCACATATGCACGAAGTCCCAACAGGTTGATGGTCGTTAGACGAATAAAACGTGCAAAATAGAGCAATGCATTTAGTTTGCCAATATAAACCAAGATTTTTTAAACATTGGTACGGTGAGTAGCAATGTAACATGCAATTGTATTAACACTTGATACCAGTAAAAAGAAACATAGTGTTTTTCTTCTTTTTAGATCATGTACGACGTATGGCGATGTTAAGTGGTTGTTCACTTGTTTTCTGTCGCAATATAACATCAATTATACCGAGCTTGTCGTAGTTGTACGAAGATTTACTGACAGCTGTTAAATGAATGTAATTATGTTAACGCTGCAAACAATCCAACAATACAAGCAAAGTTGACAATTAATAATTTATGTTCATACAGTTTTTAGGTATAATGGTTTTCAGCTTGTAGGTTTAATTGCCTTAACGACTATTTAATTAATATCTGAAATATACTCAGTAACCAAATTTAATTATTTCGTGTTTAGGAAATACCTTAAGTAAACTGATCATTTTTGGGCAATTGTAATAGAATAAAATCAGTTCGAAAATAACCAAAGCAAACATTTACTTGTATAGAAACCTGATATACATTACATGCAACTTCATGTAAGGCAATCTAGCATACAGTCTAAAAGCGAAGCATCGAATCGTTACACAACGAAATAACACTATACTACAAATATTGTTTCAGGTCCATTCCGAAATTTCTTATAAGGTGAACTAAAATACGAGATTGAACGAAAGATGCGAGTTCACGAATGTGTTGCTAAGACCTTTCGTTTAATTATACTACTACTACTACTACGATATAAAGGGTGGGTTTGTAACTGTGACTTCTGACATTCGTATTGAGAGGATATTCACACCTGACCAATGCGGGGTTTTGTTCGAGTATTGAGTTATCGCTCATTGGCAAAGGAGTGGTAACCATCAACCCTTTTTTAAAACTTGTGCTAAAGTAATATGAAGTAACTCGTTCAGAACTATATTTTTTATCAACGTTGTGAACTCGAAAACTTATATTTAGATATTTTTCATATTGACAAACAAATAATTAAGACTTATTTGGTCATTTGCCACAAATAAAGGACCACGAAGGTGTGTATAATAGAAATGCAATACTGCTGGAGCTTCTGCAGTTTCACTTCTTCATATTAAAAGTAAAAAATAATAATATATTTAACACTTATGTGAATTTTAATGCTAATATTGTACAATGAAACGCATTTTTCTATGTTTACCCAATATTGATTACGTGACATTAATTTCCCGTGTATTGTCTGTATGTTTGTAATACTTGTATATGTTTTTAACACGATTCAAACAATAAACGTATAAATAAAATATGGATATGATGTTTGCACTTATTAACATGTCTTAATACAATCGAGCATAAGCTGTTTTAAGACAACTGTCTAAGAGTAGTAATATTGCGAGAGAATTTGCGACATAACTAACACAATATATTGCGACCAAATGAACACACAATACATTAAAATCTGAAAACTCGATATGCGATTCTTTGTCTCCCTTGACTCTTCGTTGTATGGCGTTCCGACTTATTTCATTTCAAAAAAGCTTCTGTAAAAAAAAATATTATACAAAACGTGTCTCACTGTTCGGACCGTGTTCTCGAAGATATTCAAGATTTTAAATCTAAACCCTTTAATTAACTTAATTCGCGTCTTTTAAACCTGTTTAAACTCAATTGCTATTGATTACCTGCATTGGTTGCCCCCATTTTTTTTCAGATGTGTTTGTGTTCGTCTTGTGACATGCAATACATAAAGACTATAACACAAACTTCCTCCTTACAGGTACAGTTTACGTTTTACCCTTTTGTATGTGTTTTGCTCAAATGTGAGTCCCGTACAATAACAGCAGAAACAGATGCGCAACAGGTAGTACTTTTTATACGATACGGTACGTATCAGTGTTGATGCACTGAATATAAATGAGTATATACAAGGAATCGTTTCGAATAAGTCATGTCAAACGGAAATATAAGGTTAAGTTATGTAGGCAATTAAGAAAGTGATACGATATTTATGACTCTTTTTTCGATAACAGATAGACTTTTGATAATATTTATTATGATCCAATGCCCTTGTGTGACAGGACTACATGTACTATTTTTATAATTCGTACAATTGGGAGCGTTCGTTATTAATCACACAAACAGTCACAACGATTTATTGTTTAAAGAATAATTGGCCATGCATATGGAATGAGTGTAATATTGAATAATACTGTATATTCTGTTAAATCACTGAACTCGTGTTGAGCGGTCTAAATGTCCGTAACCAGCCACTAGAGACCGCGATTTGACTCATATGAGGATTAGTGCATTGCACGCCTTAGGCTACATTTTATATGTACAACAATAATGTGAGAACCCGGCTATTGGCCAAAGACTTCTTAATTTATTTCACTCTTGAAATCGTTACTTTTATTTTAAATAAGCTGCATTTTTCCAAATATTTAATTTTAACTGAAATATTTGTGTGTGTTATTGTGCGCTGTGTGTGTGGGGGGGGGGGCAAATGAATCTTAAAAGATATTCTTAATATATATTATTTATATATTGAAGGAATACATTTGTAAAACATCATTTTTATCACCCTTGACTGAATAAAAACCCACATTTATTTTACGAATGCAATGCACGCACCGATATAACTGCAGGCTTTTCCGCGGGCGGTTTTAGCACAGCGGTACAGCTGTTCCTTAACTTTCAAATACTGAACTGTATATCAACAACCAACACATTTATTTTATTTAGAGAAATATTACATACAATGGATTTGAAAAAACTTGGTTACAAAACTATACTTAACTTTTAGGTAAATCAGCTTGAAAATACAAGTTGCACACTGGTGTGTAACACTACATTTGCAATAAATGAGATATTATTCCCATTGTATTCCCCTTTTTTGCGTTTAATCATAATGTACCTGATATTTTATATACAAAATGTTCACTTAATTATATCAGACGTCTATCGTCATATTATGTTGAAAAAACAACAACAATAATTACAAATTTGTTTTCGTTAATTATGAGTAAAAAGCTAAATCTGTGTTTACCATTTATATACTGCATGTTTTTTTTTCATATATATATATTTTAGACAATTGAGGAGCTGATAAAAAATACGCAAATGTGCTCCCGCACCCACTTTTGAGCAAAGGTGTCAATTATAATCGATTGCTATGAGATCAGTTGTGAGAACCTGTAAAACGTTTTTGCACTTATTTGAACTACACAAATGCAGACATTGCCAAGTATACGATTGAGATAACACCACAAGGGGTTTTCAATTCCTATGGAGGAAGAGCTACAGACGCGCTCATCACAGAAACGAATCGGGTTTTTGTAAAAAAATAATCTGGCTGACAGTAGCTTCGACATTCAGGACAGTAAGTGCAAATATCTATGCTGAGTGCTCTTGATGTGGAAAGAGCATCATTATATATTGCTAATATCATTATTCTCGTTGAATGGTTAATTGGTTTAGAGAAACAAAAGTATACTGTTCTGTCAAAAAGATTACCGCATAACATTGTTTCCAGTCCAGTCAAGATGGAATTATGACCTTGGAAACATTGTCATTTTTCGAATGTGTGTGACCCCGTTGTGCCCTTTAGTTGACAAGTTACTGAATGAATGTAAAGCATCGAAACATTAAATCATGTTTCACAATGTGATTTTGGAAGCATCAGTTAATGAAATATAGATTCTGTGTTGTTCTTTTTAGCGTGTTTGTTATAGGAATATATTGTACATACGTATGCATCATAAGATTATGTACTATGTATTTGAGTTTGTACTGTGTGTTACCTATACGCAATATACAGTATAGTTTGGTAAATCTGGTTATATTTGATCCTTGATAACAATAAATGACATGTAGAATTGACTTATTTACTTCTTTTTTCAGATTTCCATCAAGTAAATTTCACATATGTTTTGGCAATTAGAAATACATTATTCGATCCGATGGTATTCGCAAGGTATCTCTTCATAAATTAAAGAATATAGTGAACGCCAATTTGATAACCGATTCTGTTTGCGAATTGTCTGCGAGAAACATGTCAACCATCACCAAATGAGCAGACAGAATTGGTTATCAAATTGACTAGATTAGTTAATGTTCGACACTCGGAACAAAACCAAGCACCTTTGGGTTTAGTTCTCAGACTCACACATTGAAACTTGCATCGCTGATGGGCAAGATTTGTTTTCACACTCTATCATTTTGCTTTGTTCTGCATATCGACAAAAACAGTATAGTTCCAGTTCTTTTGTACTCGCACTTTCCACTTCAACCATACTCGCACTGCTGGTAACGCCATCGATAATAATATTGTCGCTTTAAACTGTGTTCATTTTTTTCTTCAAATGTCCGCGGCACAACACTTGTGTTTTGGTAGCCCACTTTCAGTTTCCATAAGACTAGTACATTTTGACCAGACTACAAATATTTCCGCTGCTTAATTCCTGTGTTTGGCATGTTATATTTCTTAAAACGAAATTCAAAACCACCGACCATATTTCATTGTTATTTTCATAAACAAGTAGAGTGACATGATCTAACATTATATGGTCACATATGTGTTATGTATATCGAAAAAACAAATCAAGTGACTCATGGAGTTATGAGTCTCGTCTGGATTCTAAGTAGCCACTTGCGATCTCCTTAACCATTTGACCCATTCGAGCCATTCGACCCCGCGTAACCCTTCAGGTGTCGCAATTCTAGTAACATATGTATCTCTACATACAGTACTTACGTGCAAACATACAAGTGTGCATGCATACTTCGCATTTGGTTCTTAATATTTCATTCGTATTACAGAAAAAATATTCGCGGAATAATATTTAGTGTCAAGTTTGACAAATCTGTATTTGCAATACAGTTTTACGTCCAAGAATATTACAGATAAATGTTCGAATAAATATGTATTCACATTATATTCTTGGAAACATGATATTACTGATATTGCGACTTCTGCTTCTGTTGGTTCTGCGTCTGTTGCTGCTACTGTCAATAGTAGTACAAGTAGTAGTAATAGAAGTAGTTGTAGTAGTAGTAGTAGTAGTAGTAGTAGTAGTAGTAGTAGTAGTAGTAGTAGTAGTAGTAGTAGTAGTTGTAGTAGTCGTTGTAGTAGTAGTAGTATTGTATGTGTATTTGAAATAATATAAGCGTTGGTCCAGTTTAGTGTTTATTGCTATCATATGAATAGTTAAGAATTTCAGTAGATAACGCTCCCTCAATGGTTATGTTAAATAATGCGGTCCAGACAGATCTTGAAAAACAAACATTTATTTTATTTTTCCTTAATGTCACTAGAGACCAGTGAAATGTGTTTACAAGTCATTTGACTGCCACGTCAGACTGTCATTACTTAAAAGCAATCTGCCACCTCCAACGGAATCCCACAACGAAACTCGTGTCAACGTTTACACGCTTTAGTTCGTATATCAGAACTGAACTAATAATAAAACAAAAATTTACATTGGGCAAATTTGCAAATCATCTGGCTTACACGAGGTTTTTCAGTCTTCGGGGCGCACATAATTTACTAAAATCAATCATGATAGTGTCACGGTGTCCAACGTTACGTTCATCATTTTGCTCGTTTCGCACATTGGAGTAGGACAGGAAAAGACGGTGTTAAGAAAAGCTATGGAAAATACGGAAAAACAAAAGCCGAAGCAAAAATGTTGCTAAGATAAATGGAGAGTGATTCTACTAGTAGTGTTTACTTGTGTGCATTGTATTTATCAAACGCTGACTTATTAACTCTTCTTCTCTAGTGCAGTCACTAAACGCGTTGTGTACATGAACGAATAGCTATACCGTTCGGTTGTTAAATGTGAATGCTTTGACTTCCAGTAGTCATGTAATCAAACAAGATGTCCATCTTAATAAAACATATTTAAATGAGTTTTTTAGTAACACAATACATATTTTAGGCGTTTCTTTATCATTAACTATTTTTGTTAATACATGATTTTCTTATAAAATCTTAGCAAGTTTCAAGTATATGTTTGAAAATGAACATGGCATTTCTACATGCTGCTGTATTAAACATGTTGCAATCATTTCCTTTTTGTTGTCATAAAATAAATACATATAAAAGTTGTATTGGCAAATTTCATTGATATTTCAAAGGGAATCGTTCACGTTTTGGTAAATTGTCAAAATTAAAGTGTCAGATCTGCAAATTTTCGTTTTAGTTATGATATTTGCGAGAAAATTGTAATACTAAACATTAACCATGCTCTAAAATATCCATTATATGCATCTTTTGACGATTTTAAAACCTGAAAACTATAACGCGTTACAAACGCGTTACAAACGCGAAACGATTAAATAATTTAGAGAGTTCTGTTGTTATTATTATATTTTGTGACATTAAGAGGATTGCTAGACTTTTACTCCAAGGTTCAGTGGTTCGAGTCCTTGTGTGGATATTTTTTTCTTTATTTATTTTTCTTCTTTTGTTATACTTGAGCTATTTAGTTCCGATGTCTACATTCATCAATTTCAAACATTTAATGAAAAAATTCAAAACATGCCAAAATCTGTGAACACGTCCCTTTAAGTTCGACATTGTACTTCAATTCTATTATTCACGTACAGACAATCTAACACAAGAACGCAACATCCTGGAAAATAAACTGCGAATAATAAATTAAACTGGCCTTAATTATTTGTAATGGCCATCTGTTTTCTCAAACAATGATAGGATATCAAAAGACGGTAAATGCGAGTTCCACTCCGAAAGTATGATATACTATTTTAGATACATAATAGTTGGTCAAGATTTATGACATCAACCTGGACAATAAAATTAAAGTTTTTGAAGTATTTCTTTGAAGGAAGTTAAATCGCTCATCCAATTACATTGCTAATGCTGCCTTGTTTTCATATGGCTTATTAATAGATAATCATTACGTAGGATGATTGAAACGATTTGATGTTTAACTTTATTAAAAGTATATAATTACATAATAACGAGCAAAAAAGCGGATCAAACGTTGTTTTCTAGAATACTACGAGTTAAAAATTCATGCAATACGACGTAAAAGACTCGGTTATAACTAATAACAGTTATGTAGTGCTTCAAAAATACCGGTAGTATAGTCCTAGGTCTTATTCCAGGGAATTTCAAACAATTAGGAATTGAAGGAATTTAATTAAAATGACAAAATTGAACACTAATTTAAAAAAATATGGTAATTAAATAATCCAAGTTAAAGATAAAGCTGTTTACTGACGTGACATCCGATTAATAGTTTGAGTTAATGAACAATACGTCGGGAACATTGGCGATCCAATAGTTAATTAAATGTCAACGTCTATAACACAACTTTTTCGAACTTTTCGTTGGTCGCAAATATGTCCGCTGATTTTGTAAATGATGTTTTAGTATATAATGCTTCTGTGTATCAGTTTACTATGTTTGATATAACAAACGAGAACGTATTAATATTTAAATTTTAAGTTGTTCTCCGACGGAAATAAGTATAGCCATGTGTAATTTGTTCTTTTGTTTAAGAAATAGGACATGTCGTTACAAATGTTCACCGGCGTTCTTTTGCGTTTGGCGTAACAAATACAAGTACTTTAATTCAATTGCTCATGCTAGTAAAGCGACTAATTATCTCAGGTTTCTCTTGTTTGAATTATCCATAATAAATAATAATCGTCTAACAAATGAGATCGTAGAACATTTCGCAATTTTATTTTAATCGTGAATATGCAGAAATATCCAATTGGTGGTCTCTTAAGACGTTTCAAAGGATTCGTAATTATTTAATTACAGCTCTCATAAGGATGGTCCGTTTCACTTACACGTTATAATTGACAGAATACTGCGTTGTAAGGCTTCCATTCAATTCAAGTCTCGAAGATGACATCCACAATCAGGCAATTACATGATTACACCACTATTTTAAAATAGCTACTAATACGTTTTTGCCAAAATATGTTAATGTGTTGACATTTCATCATTTTGTTATTATGAAATGTAAATCTTATAAATAAGTCAGGTTATCATAAGTGACCGACTCATAAAGCACACAATTTTCCGAACGTTTGGACAGGAAATATGATGATATACATGTTTTGTCCACGTTATCAAAGTACTCTATGAACATATTTATTTGAGAAAGTCTTAACAAATGGAGTACAGTGTATGGAAACGTATATGGTACACCCTGATGCTGTGATGATATCACAATTCTATGACGGCATGATATGAAAAAGATGTCATGGCGTAAACAATAACTAAACGTGTCGACTAAAACTACGATGGCAAGTCATTTTCACAAGAGCATGACGCCAACAATTATGTTGATTTGTCGACTTAGGATAAGATTGCAAGACTTAAAGAACCCGCATGTTGGCGTAACGGCCTAAATCACTGACGATATTTTATCTTTTAGCCGTCATGTATATTATAGTTAACAACACAGAACTAGTTAAAAATACAGGACGGCTAAAGGATAAACTATCGTCAGAGATTAAGGATGTTATGCCAACATGCGGATTCTTTAAGTCTTGAAATCTAATCCATAGTCGACAAATCAACATCATTTTTTGGCATCATGCTTTGATGACGTATTTCTATGCAGCGGAAGTTTGCCTTACTGTGAATAAAAAGTTGCGTATATACCGCACATCACTTGTCATGTGTATACCAAGTTTTATAATAATACATTATTCTTTATTCTTCGAGTAATTGTAGTATAAATTGTTATTCGCTTTCCTAATACCAACTCTAGTTCGGCTTAAAGACCATTTCAAGAACATGCATTATCATGTTATCAGTTTCAAAACGTAAACCGAGTTTTGAGACCATATCTAATGCACGCTATGGGTTCTACAGACAAGCGGGCGATTAAAAAGACAAAGGGATTAACATACGGTAAATATAGAGCTTAATTGGTATACTCATTTTCTGATCAGCTTTTTGTTTAAGAATTTCAAATTTCAGTTTTATATTTTGAGTAAAAGGGGCCGGATCTTTGACCGGTCTGAAATAATGAAAGGTTGAATCGAATCCTCACAATGTGATTGCATATTCATATTTAGCAATTTATTTAAGATAACAGATTTCAGGTTTGATGATAGGCAGAATGACGAACAGACCGATAGACGGAGGAATAGCCTATAGTCTCCTTATATTGAACACCGGTAATGGAACGCTACAACAACTTACATCACCAGCACAAACACAACAACCATTGACCACCATCACCACTAATCCCTTAAAAACAACAAATAATAACAACAACTTCTACCGCTTCTACTACTTCTACAATTACAACTTCTGCTACCACTTTTACGATTTATTCAAATGTTACTTCTACGGCAGCGGCGAATACCTCTGTTGCAATTCATATGTTATACATCGAGTAAAAAAAACGACTAATATGGGATGATTTTGCTAATTAAATTAGCGAACAACTAACTGTAATGTATCAAAATACTAGTACACATGAAGTGATTAGTTATGTGAAATCATCCTTTATACATTCAAAACGTTATGATATGAATAATCTTTAATGAGACTATTAACATACGTATGTTCAAGATATTATTTAAAAAGATCAAGTATATGTACAGTGTTTTTTACATTCCGTTGTTGTTAAAGTTGAGTAGATAGCACTCTTTATTGCCAAGGTGCACTTTATGGTGCTGTACGGAAATCTGCAAAACCCATATATTGTACGCGATGATTATTTCATAAGGTGCGAAGGAAATATCTTAACCAGATATTAACTTCGAAAGCAGACTCACATTCAGTATAAGCTATCGTCCCTTTTCTCCTTACCATCAGCTCCGGTCGGTACATTTTTTGAAACATTAATTATATTCCAGAACTGACATCTTTGAAAACGAAATTATTCCATCAACATTCATTAGCAGATGGCACCTGTTGGTTCCCAATGGACTATACACAGTCGTCACTTAAGACTAAATTGGCAGAATGCTGACAAGTCGACCTTCCGATCTCAAAGAAATACGTTGGTAATTTCGACACAATGACGTTGAGCATATTAGAATAAGGGGATACAGTGAAAAGATAAAATGTACATCAATAAACAGTTTAATTAGCTTTCTAATTACTAGAGAGCAGTTCTCTAAGAGTTCAACTTAAATATGCTTTGAATTTGTTTCACCGTTACATGTTTTATAAATCAATCAGTATAGGTCAATTATCAGGCAATGTATACAACTTTTTTAATTAACTCATAATTTTAACTTCACTTTAATATCTATAAGTCACTTTTTCACGCATAAAACATATCTGTGTGTGCACTAATTGCGGCCTTGATCGCCTTTGTATTGAGTATACAAAGTACACTTATGAATAATGTTTAATTATTCAACAATTCCTGAATGAAGTACTCGTGTTAATTATAGTACGTTCTTTTTTAAAAGCAAGATGTATGTGTTGTGTTATAATAAAGCATTTTAGAAAGATATATTTTCCTGATTACATCAACACTTCCGAATGTTTACAATAAACATGCTGAAGTACAATCAAACAATGACATATCAGCTGTTTATTTTTTGTTTAAGATTATTAATCCTACAGAGTACGAGGTAAATTACAACAAAAGAAACTACTGTAACAGGCGTATGAATAAGACATGTATGCTACTGCATGCTATGATAACAACGAAACTTTTGTTCGAATTATTTTTATTTCAACTATAACGTGATAAAGGTCTGTTTATTAAACCATATTTTATGTATTTGATATGAACTCTTATGATATTTTTTCAAAACGTGTTATATAAATGAACATTATTACTAACACAGACAGTATTACAGGTGAAATCTTGTTTTTTTTCACATTTAATAGGAAAATTTATGACAGACGATGTTTTAGAAAGCCAAACAAAGTGTGCGAGTTTCACAACATAGTCAATCAATAGTAAGTTGCAGTAACTGTAATTGTAAACTGTCAGAATATTCGAAATTGTTCGAACTTAGAATATTTTATGCAAAACAGTATTGTTCAAGTAAGTAAACAATAACCGATATATATAAATTAATGAATTTGATTTCAGACAAACTTGATACATATTTCAATTAAGTACATGTTAATAGCGGAGGAAGCAGGTATTTAATAAATTAACGTTGTGATATATACGAATATCAGTTTTAATTGTTTACAATAAAACAACAGGAAACGCTTTATTTTGGCAGTTGTGAGGCATGGTCAGGTTTGCTCGAAAAGATAATGAAGTAGTTCCTTAGTCCGATTGTTAGAAAATTAACACCATCACATACCGTTTGAGCATTCACTTCCGTTAGAATTGTTAAAAGTTCCGCCACCTAATACATAACAAGCCACTGCCATATACTATATAAATCTATGCTGCATTGAAGCAAAATAACAATGAAACAAACTAACAAAAATACGAATATTAAGAAAGAACGTTATTCATATATAGATCAATATATATCATGTACTGTAAAACTAATACCGGCATGTATATTTACATGATAATTATGTAGTAAGTATGTAGTATGCACGTTCAATCGAACCAAAAGGTCTCATATTTTGACATCATAGCAAGGCTATGGTATTCTCAAAGAAGCACATAACAGTTAATCTGCTGTATAATGAGCATTGACATTGCTACATATAATTTTCCATTGAAAAAAGCACATATTGATATCAACTGTGTGTTAATTAAACTATTAAACCTGTGAACAATTACGTAAAAAAATGTAACTATCGAACAATTAGTATTACTAATAGTATATATTATTAAAACGAACTATATCGAGCTGCTACTAGGTGATATGAACTATTGATACAAAATAGGGGACATATTATTAAATAGACCATAAGCCAGTACAGATGTCGGAATATTTAACACGATAACCAAACAAGAAAACATCATTATTAAGACATTATTCTACTGATTGTTGGTTTACTTCAATCGTTATAGTTACACTGCATGAAACGTCCGACAATTGAATAGTTATATCAGAAAACAGACGTCTAAAACATCGCCTAAAAATCAGTTAAAAAATAACACAATTTATTAAATATAACATACACGTACGTGCATAGTCACGAACGTGGTGTACACTGTTTTATAACATGACTTACGCTCCAGGAGTGAAATAACGTAATGCTCAATTTTGTTTATTACACGGGTGTTATTTCACTAGTTATATAACTATGCAAATTAGCCGAATCACTTAAAAGATATTCATACGCGCTGTCAAAGACAAGGCATTTACAACCGCAACTTGCTTACCCACAATGCACTTTTTTTTTACTGCGGAGTGCAGCTTATAGTTACACAACCATATAGGCTTATTCGTCCAGAACTACTTCTCATGCTCAGGTACACACAATGACCGCATTGCTGCTTCGTTATAGATATCGACCTTTCCTCTATATGGCACGGAGGGGAATACATGTGTGTTTTAAAGCATTTTGTTGGTCATGTTATAAATAGAATCTTGCATTAGTGGTCGTTTTGTATTGAATTTATTAAACTCGTCATCTAAATGAAGATAAAAACTCGGCAAGCCTCGTTTTTATCTTCATTTAGATGACTCGTTTAATAAATTCAATACAAAACGACCACTCATGCAAGATCCTATATTTTGCAAACGGAAATTGTATTAAAAGGACAGTTATGTATGTCAGACCTTTAACGTAAAATACCGCTTAGCTTGTTATGTAATATATTTTTCTACACTATTGTTCTTGATTCGTGTATACATCGGGGCGTTTCTTTCGGTCAATGATCATTCAGCTATCTCATATGATCCACATGATAGATATACATTCATTATAAGAGAGCATGACACGTGTGATTGATGGATGTCTTTGGTGGCTTGATTAACCCGTCACTCAGCTGATGTATTCAAGAAAAAATGAAATACAATTTGCTTTAACAGCATCTGTGTAGTATACGTTGGATTTAGTACAAGAAAGCAGATTCTGAAGACGAGTATCTCTCACACGAGTCTAGTGAACCCATATTGTGCGTTGAAAAAAAAAACTTAATTATAGACTGCGTAAAAACAAGAGAAATATAAACCTGCCAGTTTCCATTTTAACGGAATGAAAGCGTAACTAATGTATATATTTGTACAATGTGTAATATAAAAAAAACTTCAAGATAAATATAAACATAAAAACACTTTATGAACCTAGTGTTATGCTACATCTCGTGTGTAACCTTCTGTTCATATTCGTCCACTAATCACATATTCATTTGTAAATCCCAAACATCGTACACACGCCAATCACACAGTCGTTACTAACACATCGAAAGATATGTCTATGAAATATATGAAAATAAAATGAATTGTTGTAAGAACATACCATCTGTGTATACATGAATATTAAAAAAAAACATAACACAAGAGATCGCTCCAACCGATAAATGGTATTAATTTAATCATTTATTTAGCAATACCTTTCGATCTTGATTTAATATGACGCACATTTTGTCATATGACCAACAAGGGACAATTATTTATTTATTCAACTATATTACTATAATATTATTTTCTTTTTCAACCAATATGTTTCAACAGAAAACAACAATGTTGAGCATGTACAATACATATAATATGCTTATTAAAATCGTTGTTTATTTCACTATAAACATAATTTATATGGCGTGAAATTCATGGATTTATTTGAAGAATTTATATTAAATCATGAAGACAATACTGTACATTGTGTTCACAGTTGTGTTATTAACACTCATTAAAAAAAATGTTATCATATATATCATTAGTGACCAGTAGTAACGCATCGCAATATATTTTATCCGTGTATGCGAAGCATTAATAATAAACTTGTTGTATATACTGTTTAAATTAGGATTGCCCCTGTGGGTGTCAGTCTAAGTACAATATTTAATGAAGTAATAATACGAGGCAAACTGAGCTGTAAACACGTTTATTTGGAAACCTTATACATATTCACATTCCTGTGGGGATATTAATTACCCCAACTGCCATTAATTGAAAATACGTTCGATAGCTGTCTTAGCAGACAATATCAAGAGTGAAGTGAACTTTTATTAACCTTATCAATACTAAGCTAGTGTTTTTTTGACAGCCATTGTTATTTCGGTAATTAAAAATGTATCAAAAACGCATAATATAATAAATATATAAATATTGCTTTTATGATAGTGACTTTTATTAAGCAGATGTGTGTATAATACACCACCATTTATGGGAAATGCTATGCTCTTCCGCATCAAACAAACACAGTTAATGAGTCGATAGTGTTATTATTTAATATCTTCACATATTTTATTGTATATTGGATTTCATTTAACTTGTCTTCAAAATGTCAGAACCAATAGTTTGCTGTAAAACTAACTAGCATGGGGCACGTGACAATGCATCTTCTCTCCGCCACTGTTCATATGGTCACCCACAGATATTAGCTAATCTAAGCACGATTTGCACAGCAATTGTGATCACATATGACCGGCGTCCTTCGTCGCGCGACGTGCATTATGTGTCATGCAGTATGCGGTGTGCGCTGTGCGTCGTCACAACATTTAACTCGTTACAATTCTAGAGGCAAAATTATTAATCATGTTTTATTAAAGTTAGTCAGAATGTTTATATGTAAAGAATATCTTAGCCGAGTTCGAATCTGGGTCACGTGCGTCCAAAACACAGATCAACAGTTTAAATCTCAGAAGAAAATGTTACCAATCTACACATTTATGACTATATTTTGATAAAACTTGGTCAGTATATTACCTTGACCTTATCTAGACTGCGTTCGAATCTGGATTACTTGCGTTCAGAATAAGGTTACCAGGTCAAATTGAAAAAAAATATTTTTTACAAATATTGAAACATATTTATGAATTTTTATTTTTGCATTATCTACCATGAATTTGAATCTGGGTCACGTGCGTAAAACAGAAGGTGATCAGGTCAAATGAAATAAACATCTAGTTAATGCTCTTAATTCCACATTTATGACTTAATTTGCATGACACATGGTCATACTGTTTATCTGGATACTATAAAAAGCGAATTCAAATTAAAAAAAATAGGTCACAGTCAAATCAAAACGTGCTACCACTCTAGATGCCACATTTATTAGTCTTGATCTTGATGACACTTAGTTAGAATGTATATTCCTACAATACCTTGAACTTTTGTAGTCGGAGTCATGTATATCCACCAACTACGTTACCAAGGCAAAAATTAGCAAACTCTTGTATGTACTCTGGAGGCCACATTTATCACTCAGCTTTTTATGACACTTGGTCAGCATGTTTATCATGACAATATACATATGTATAAGCCAAAGTCGACTCTGGGTTTGTTTGTCTAGATTTAATCTTTAAAACAAATCTAACACTGTAGGGACAACATTAATATTTCCAAGCTTAATACAACTTGGTCATAATGTTCATTTGGACACTATCGAGGCCAAGTTTAAATATGGGTCATCCGCGCATAAATATCAGGTCACTGAGTCAAATCTTAAAAATAACTAAATCACAAGTTCAAGTCGTGAATATTTGGTGTCTTGGAACCAAAGTTAACATAAAAGCCATCATGGTCATCTTGTCTGTTTTTTTGCACTTATTCAACACCTCGATCAGAACACCTCTGTTTTCATTATCTATTTGTTGTCATATCTTGTTGCTGTTCCCATGGGTATTTGTTTTTTTATTTGTCATGGTTTTTAATTTCGTTTCTATCATTTTGATTTGTTTCTTTCATATGACTCAACATATTTGTTGGGGTCTCCAAAGCACTAATAACTTATTCAAATCGTTTGTTTGAATGCTGCTTTTCTGCTGTCTACGTAATTGTTATAGCGTTTAGTGTGTGTCGGGTATACGATAAGTAAACAGCTTTAGTAGAATGATATTGCATAATGACAGTATATCTATTACTCTTGTTATAATATTTTATTAAATCGTAATATGAGTTAGGCTAAGAGCGTGAAAATAATGTTTCCGTCTGAAACATCTTAATCAGCAATTAGAACCTTACTTGCATAAAGTGTAAGTTAACATATTTTGTATATATATATATATATATATA
>VMBQ01003505.1:37214-60830 GCA_007657795.1 Dreissena rostriformis
AAGTTTGAAAGCAATAGCCTTGATACTTTAGAAGTAGAGTGGATCTAAACACAAAATTTAACAAAATATTCAAAGTGACTAAGTGAAAAAAGGGCCATAATTCTTACAAAATGCTTGTTACAGTTGTCTGCTCTTGTTTATAGATTGGGGTCATGTTGGTAAAGAAGTATGCAAAATATGAAAGCAATATGTCAAGGGACAAAAAAATATTTGAGGTGGTACGCAAACTTTAACAAAGATTTATCAATAATATGCATATTCTAAGTGGGAAAAGTGGCTATAATTCTTACAAAATGCTTGTTACAGTTGTCTGCTCTTGTTTATAGATTGGGGTCATGCTGGTAAAGAAGTATGCAAAATACAAAAGCAATATGTCAAGGGACATAGGACATATTTGAGGTGGTACGCAAACTTTTAACATTCCAACGCTCACGCTTACGCTAACGCCGGGGTAAGTAGGATAGCTCCACTATATATATATATATATATAGTCGAGCTAAAAAGTAATCCACACCTGGGCTTAAACCACTGACCATTGGAGCAAATGTCGTAATGTCACAAAATATAACGATACCAAAAGAACTCTCCAAATTATTCAATCGTTTCGCGTTTGTAACGCTTTATAATTTTCAGGTTTAAAAATCGTCAAAAGATGCATATACTAGATATTTTAGAGCATGGTACATGTTCAGTATTACTGTTTCCTCGCGAATATCATAACTGCAACGAAAATTTGCAAATCTGAATTTATGTATTTTTTTAATTTGTCAATTTACCAAAACGTGAACAGGTCCCTTTAAACCCTCACAAATATTGTTCAATACGTGTTCAAGACCTTTTACTGTGTAAATACGCAAGTAGACGCCTTATCTGGATAGTCAGTAAGGTGCAGAACCAGGCGGCCAGAATAATCTGGCACCGTGCAGTCAAACCCTATTGAAGAGAGCTTCGAACCATCACGGGCTTTGAGCACATGGAAGACATAAGGAAAACCAAACATTTTCTTTCCCATGCAGCAAAGTCCGAACAACTGCCAAATTCATACCATTAAAGACAGAGTCAACCAAAGAAAGACTGAAGAGAGGAGGTCTCATCCACCAGACGAGGGTTAAAAAAAATAAAATGCCAATACATGTAAACCATAGAACTGTCAACCAAGATATCCCCCAGTACCTTGAAAACCCAGGCTGGAGCAATGCTTAAAGACAAAGCCGAATTCCTGGCATTAGCAAGAAAGACTATCAGAACGATGCTGAAAAGAAGTCAATCTCCATGGAGCACATCCAAAACTGCTACCCACACCACAACAGGGCTCATGTCTTCACTGACGGGTCTGTTGAACAAGCTGTAAGGTACCCAGGAGGTGGGGAAGAACACATCTCCCGCGCTACCGGCCGTCAACTACTCCACAAATTTAAAGGCTGAAGCAATAGCGCTCAAACAGATGCAGTCAACATTTAACACAGCCCGCTCTTTTCCAACAAAATTGTAATTTTCAGCGACGCAATGTCAATGTCAGCGACGCAATATCAGTCCTGCAGGTTCTCGACACTTCCAAAGAACTGAACGATCCGTCAACTGAATCGTCCTTCTTATGCGGAGCCAACACAGTTGTGTTGCAATGGGTCCCTTCTCACTGGAACAAACTTGGCAATGAAGCTGCAAACACTCTGTCAAAGCCATCCTTTTTACTACACTACAAAAGAGCAGAATGACAGGTCAACTACCTTCAAAGAAGCCAAGCCCATCATCGAGGCAAAGCAACAATCCAAGTGGCTGCAGCAGCATCCACGATACAACAGAAACGACCCCTACCACCGGCTCTCAAGAGCCGAGCAGGTCCTCATATTCAAACTGCGGTCAGGCCACAACGCATGAACCGCCACCAAGTTCAGGATTGGCCCGACAGGCCTGTCAGTCCACTACACGATGGCCTCAGGCCCCGGATCAGTACGGAGGAGACCACGATGCAAGGGAAGCTCTACAACTGTCTGGAGGGCCTGCAGCGCACGGCTACCTTTGCGCAGAGAGCTGGCATGTCAATCTGAGTGATGACAAGAAGAAATATGATAGAATTTTGCCCCAACAAAGTTTGAAAACTAACACTGGAATACCAAAAATTAAGTAAACGGTCATTACAAATAATTAAGGGTCGGTTGGGTTAGTGGTCTTTTTAACGCCTACCACAGTTTTGCATAGAGGCAGGGAAGAGAGAAATCCACAAGCTTGGAAATTAATTTGTTGTTATTTTTTCGTAGATAACTGGAAAAGTCTTGTCACAAAACGTATTTCGAAATAGAAAACAATTATTCTAATCATGTATATACAATTATAAGTCCGATGTATTCAATACTGAGAACATTCAGATTTAACAGACTCGAGAAAATTCCACTTTTTAAAGATTTGTTCGTCTGAATTTTAACCACATGTTCTTGACAAAGAGAAGAAGTTGTACTGTACTAAACTTAAGTTATTGTAGTTACATTAATTGCTGACTACATGATGCAAGCATATTTCTCTATTGTTTTGTTCCCTTTATATATTAGATTGTCTTTGTAACACGAACAGACTGCACTGGCTTAAAAAATTGACATCATCTGTAATTTATTTATTTAACTTCATATATAAAACACAATATCAATAATTTTAACAAAACAGAGTAATAAATACATCAATAAGCGTGCTAAATTAAAAAAAAAAAGATTACTCAATATAATCGTCTTTGAACCTCTAAACTATTGACAAACATTGTATGTGTTCAATATGCTCGGAAAAAAATCATCACAAATCATTGTTACTGATTGAAGCGCGCACATTTAAAACAAGGAAGTACATTAAAGTGAATATCTGCCAACATATAATAATAATAGTAATAGTGATTAAAGAATAATATTTTAAACATCATCCTTACATTTTATTGTAATGTCCAATAGCAAAGCTCTGTTACTAACTTACTTGATGCTTGTATATTTATGAATATATGAATATATTTATGAATGGGCATGGCCATTAATATTCCTCCCTGCTCCTTTTAAGCAGTACCCTGTTATTTTTTGTATCATTATTTTATAAACAAAGTATACTATAATGTTTTAAAACAAAACAACTTAAAGACAACGCATGGAAACAGACAAAGAGATGTGAAACAGATCTTAAAAAAGACAAGTGGAAATTCTTATGACATTAGATTTTCACCTGAATACATGTACTGCAAAGGATTAAAACCTTTCTGTTTGAGAGAGGTCTAAGCACATGGTACTGGAAAGTATGCCATACTAACTTTATATTATTTTCTACCACAAACACTCACACTATCATGTTTCTTAAATTTCTTTGTCAAACATTGATTATTACGCAATAACATATTGCAAGACCATTAACAAGCTGATAAGTGGTTAAGTGCTGCTTCCAGGCTTGCTGTGGTTGCGCAGCAGTTGTGGTGATTTTGTTTTCTTTTTCACAAAATCTTTAAGTAAGTTTGATGCAGATTGCGAGCAAAAATGAAGTCCCTATCATGCAACAAGTTATAGCTTTATTTTAATTTGTATTTGGAGTAAAGGGCCAACATCATTCTGTGGGAAGTATTTGTAGGTAGTTTGATATGACATTTTTTTTTTAAATTCTGTAAATGTATAACCAGATACCAACTGTGGAAGGCTGGTAACAACTGGCTGCAAAACTATGTTTCTAAGGTGGAAATGGGCATATTTTGGCATGTTTTCCAATAGTAAAGGGAAATAACTATGTGTGATTCATGGACCACATTGAATCCCATCTGAGTCGGTATGATCATCAAAAAACCCATTCAAAGTAATTCAAAGATTAAATCATAACAGCAATCAAAGTAAATTATTGAGGCACAGGAGGGGTCCCCTTATACCAATAACCTGCAAAAATTGTGCTCGGAGATTTAAGTATAGAAAAATATAAAAAGAGAAATAGCTCGGTAAGTCTGCTAAAACGGCATTCTGAATAAACATAAAAAAGTTATAAATGGTATCATGGTTGTCCAGTGATTTTCTTTGGGATCTCATCTTAAACACTCTCATGTGGAAACTTAACTCACTAAACAAAAAATTAATATGTTATAACATCATTGCTGATATAGCATAAACATAATCAATATATGATCAAAACTATGTCAGCTGGTAGTAATAAATCTGAATATCAGACGATAATAACAGGCAAACACTCAAATGAGTATAAAATACAAGTAAAAACTACAATATATAGTTCTAATAATTGAAATGTTATATTACAATGGTTTCTCATAATTTCCAAAATATTCGATAGAATCCATGAAAATTTAACTTTAACTTCTCTCATCCACATATGTTGAATGCAACTGTAGCAAATATAAATATGTTACATGACACAAAATCTCAACAAAATAAAATGAGTGCTTAACATGACTTATATTTGCTAATTCCATGTAAATAAACCTCTTTATATATATATTTTATAATCATATACGAATAAATATTTATCACATTTTAGAAACATTTAAATTGCAATTATTTATGACTGTGTCCATTTTAGACTTTTTCTTAGACAGCTCGGATCTTATATGGGCATACTGAAGGATATTGTGCTAATATACATGTATTAAAAAAAATAACAGAATCTTTTATTCAGAATTTATAAAATGGTTGCTTAAAAAATTTGTCTCGTTTTTATAAACACTCCGAATGTATTTTTATATTCATATAAAAATAGTTTTCCAAGGGATACTTTTCCCGTGCAAACGAAAACATTTAGTAGTAAAATTGTTATGATTGAATTGTACCTAAAGTAACGATATAGGCATGAACACTATCAATGACTGTAAAATTTGTATTGGAAAAACTTTATTGCACTGTGGGTTTTTTTCTTAACGATTTCAAAAACACATCATTGTTACTAGATAATATTTAAAATGTTTAAGTATGCCACTACATTGAGGGAAAATACCATAAATATGCCCCTTTAAAGGATTATTATAATTTTAAGATTTTTTTTTAAAGAAGTGCAATCATCTGTTTCAAGAAAACGGGTTTAGAATAGCATAAACATGTATCTGACAAAACTGACTTGTTCAAATTGCAATAAGTGTGTTAATGGTATACACTAAAAATACAAATATATTTATGTATAAAGTTTGTTCATATCTTAATGATATAATTAAAAAATATAAATATATACATTAAATTTGTTCATATCTTAATTTTATTATTAAAAACATTAATGTATATATTACAATTTGTTAATATCTCAATGATATTATTTTCAAATATAAATGAATATATTACATTTGTTTTCATTAACATGTGATGACAAATTAACAACATTCAAATGTTTTCTTTCTTTATAAAACTTAAGTATAATTGCACATTATAGAAGCCTTTTTTAGATTCACCACATATGTGAAAACTAAGTAGTAAACACTTTAAAATATTTATAAAATAATAAATAATTGAAAATAGCTTTCTTCTAAGGAATCTTCTTCTTTGCTAAGAAACTAAAAAATGACAACTTTTGTTATGGGAGACTCTTGTAACCTTGACATCTATGACACTTGCCACTGAAATTAGAAAATATGACACACATGTACACTCAAACACAAGAGTTTGACAACCTTTATACAACAGTACTTCAACAGAAAATCGGTGGTTATTTTCTAAATTTGTATTATAAGAATGCAATGATCAAAGCAATGGTTTACTAAGTTTTTGTTTTCATTTTTCTTTTTTTTCAATGTAATTTAATTAGAAAAACCATTTCTTAATACATGTACTTCTCTGCACAGAATTTATCTACCAATTATAATGGTACATGTTTACCGTTAGTCAAAACAGCCAATCACGACAATATATGGAATTGCATACTAGTATCAGGTGGTATATCAGCACATTTGTTATTAAGTGCAAATATTTTATGGTTACCATAACTTAATCGCACAAATGATTAAAGCCCAAGTCACTATAATATTTTTAATTGCAAAAATCATTTTTAATGGAAATTTTGAAATTGTTAATTTACAAATAAAACAAGTGATGTGTTTGAGGAACACTATGTCCATTTTTGAGCAATTTTGACCCATATATTTGACCTTCGACCTTGAAGGATGACCTTGACCTTCACCTTTCACCACTCAAAATGTGCAGCTCCATGAGATACACATGCATGCCAAATTTCAAGTTTCTATTTTCAATATTGCAAAAGTTATGATCAATGTTAAAGTTTGTGTAAACAAACAAACAAACAAACAAACAAACAAACAAACAAACAGACAGTGCAAAAACAATATGTCCCCCCCATAGACTGGGGGACTTAAAAATACAAACCACTGCATGCAAATGTTAAAATAATTACTATATTGCAATTTTAATGAAATTGTAATAACATGTGGACTGGAACTTTAATTTCTAGATGCATATTTACAATAGCAATAATTGTTGAAAATATTTGTTTCATAGTTTCCACGAAAAAGCTATTATAATTTATAAATTGAAATTGATTTTATTTTAAATAACTTACATTATGTTTGTGCTCAAGATATGACAAGTTATGTATTTGGGTGAATGAACTCTTTGTCTATTTAGTAAAATTATCTTGTGATTTTTGTGTGTAAATTATATAGGTAGTATTTTTATAACATATTCATGTAATGTGATCATCAATGTGTATGTCATAAGATCTACTTTTGCATGACGTGGGTCATGTATTAGCTTGAAACTTGGTCTTAAGTAATTATAAAAGAAATCAGGCATGTTTGGTCAAACTGCTTATTTGATGACTGCTGTCATTAATTACCTTCAGGTTTGAATCCCCTTGTTGCCTGATGGGCATTTTCTCCATTTGTTCCTGCTTCTTCTGCTTCCTTTTCACTGCCTCCGGGTCCTTCACACCCCTGCCTTCATTCTCCTTTTGCCGTCTTTCTGCAGCTGCTGCCATCTCCCGACGTCTTGTTTCCTGCACATTTAACACAAACGTCGTAAATCTAGCAAACAATTACAAATGGTTTAAACAAGTGAACTTATATTCAATTTTGTAAAGCAATAATACTTTAAATTTGTCATGTTTGAGTCTATCCTCAAACAAATCTACCAGGCATATTTTACAACATTCATCTTAATTTGACCATGATAAATAAATATGCTTTATCCTAAGAAAGGTGATTGTTTTAATAGTCGAGATATGAATCAATATAATCCCGAAAAAGGACTTAGAAATTTAAGTTTAACTAGATCTAGTTACATGCATAAATTGTGTTCCATTCATATTGTAATCGACGTCTAACCTATTAAATATCCGAAATATACAATCCGAAACTAAGAACAATTGTCGTTTGTATTGTCTTTTTTCAAACCCTTTATAACAAAGATACTTACAGGCGACGGTTGATTTGCTTCACTATCCTCACAACAAGACATGCAATGTCCCATGATTAATTATAAGTTAGATACGCGTATGAAGTAAGATTTCTGAAATCTTTGTTGGTAAACAAGCTTTTGTGAAAAACGGTTGTTTCCCTTAGTTTATTGAATGTATATTAGAAGGCGACACATCACTAACTTTTATTCACATGTAGCGTCACTCTGATCTCATCAGCCACTACAGAGACCTATACAACTATTTGTTGTATAGGTCCTTGGCCACTACTGACAAGCGGATAGTTTATCTGGCGAGATAGGCTGACTTATAATGATAAGTGTGGCCTAAGCGCGAATTTTAATCTGTTAAAATTTAATACTTTATTCTGCGAACGTCATGTAGTAATGACTACTGTAGCCTTGCTTATTGTTTAGGTTTATCAGCAAATCGCTGATTTTGTATGCGTCGGTAAACGACTAATGTTGCCGCATGACCTACAAAACCGAACTCTTAATTGTTATACTTGTATTTCAAATTTTATAATATCAATTAAAAACATATAACAAACGAGATCTGCAAATAATCTCCATTTGATATGTGTGATAAATTTCGAAATACACACAATCATTCGACAGTCTGAGTCCGGAAACCTTCTAGCTAATATTCGTACCAGGCTACATAAAAGCTTCAATTGATACGATATTTTGCCAAAGTTGCCAGGTCTAGTAGTAGCAGAATTGTAAATGAAATGAAGAATTAGGACAATAACGGATCAAGCGTGATAATATGCGTATTGATAATATATAATATTAAAATATATGCAAATCTTGTTGATTCTTTCAATAAATGGTCTCAATCTTAATGTTTTATTTATGCTCCATGTTCAATATCGATGATTAGATATGATTGAAACAATTTACAAGGTTTATAAGATGCCCATATCTTTTCGATCTATTTATAGGATTTTCAACAGATAATTCACACAAGAACACCATGCGTAAAGTGTAGATACAAAATCACATATAGAAAACAACTAATAGCAAAAAATGAATATAATTTATAACTGGCAATGTAACTTGGTTATTGTGAACAACACAGTTCATGTTTCGACAGTTCAAATAGCGTGTTAGATGCCCTCCTGAGTGGTTTCAATCACGTGATCCGTTATGGCTACAACTGATCCGTTAATGCATCAATTCTGAGACGAAACAAAAGTATCACAAAAACATTTTGCCTGCGTTTTAAAATAAGACTATGCGCTGAAACAGTAAGCAAAGGTAATATTTTATCAAACAGGTGTAAAAGAAGTCTCAAAACATTTATTGCTTTTCACCAGAACAACTTTATTGCGCTACTGATCCGGTAATGGTAACTTGACTGTATTNGAACGACAACTCTGCGTGGAGATTGGTGAATTTCTTGTTCTCTGATCTATTAATAGCCTTAGATAATGAATGACCTGCGCGCATGAATTTACTACGTAGCACATAGTGGACTATTTAACCATTCATAATATTAACATACTCTGCGACATGTATAGTGAACAAATGTAGTGTTTTTTTGTTTGTTTTTTTTTACTTTTACTATATACGATCCGTTCAAAACTATTCCATTTAACACGATATTCATATTATGTGTCAATTTGTAAATAAATATAGTTCAAGAACTGAAACCGCGCCGCAAAAAAATCGCGCCGCAAACTCCTTTTTGCGCGTATGCTTACAGGTTCGTTGGTGAATGCTAGCTAAGACACTTCGAATCGGAATTCGTGGTATAGTAACCTTAGTCGTTCGCAAGCGAACAACTATTGATTTGTTTCTGAAAATGAATATTTCATTCTAATAACAACACGAATTCATTAAAATCGTTCATATATACATAAAAAACGTTGTTGTTTGTAAGTTTGTATTCCATTAAACATGACAATTTGCGCTGGTGTATTGGCAATCGGCGTTCCCGCTGGATATAATTATCGCAAGAAATCTAGGTCAAACCCCATCATAGACAGCTATACCGAAAAAAGACCCACACGAGGTCTGCACATGTTAAAATATAAATCGGTCAGCAACTCGGTAATAAGGACCACCAGAGACATAGCACAGGACAATACTTAGCGCTGCTATTGACGAAGAAATGAGAAGCGCTTACCGGACAGCCATTGCAAGGCACTGAACAGTACACAATGGCTTTATTGGCCATCGATTTAGTCAAATAGGAAACGTGTTTGTATGTGTGGCCTACGCGTTTTCTGTTAGGTCATTGCGTTATGATCAAGAATTTTAATGCATGAAAGCATTTAATATATAAGTATTGTAATCATACAGCGACACAATTTTGCTATTCCACATAACCATTTTCGTATGAGATGCATTCATTGTCTTGATGTTTGCGAGAGGAAAATGTCGCAATTCAATGTCAAGATTATATTTGGTGCAGAAGTTTGCATCTTGCCTGGAAGGATTTTTAAATGACTTGGCAAAGTTTATCAACATCGTGAGATGGTATTTCATGTGCAAGGTTGTAAAGACACGTTTAAGTTGAAAGGGAATTTTTAAGTTAAATAATAAATATCTTTATAAAGGATACTCGGCGTGTATTCCGATTTTTCCAATAAAGGTTGACAATTTATGTTTCTAAATAATTAGTCGCTTCTCCACTGCATGACATTTTGTTCTGTAGTGTATTGCATATTTATATGTACACTTTTTGATTCATTTTTACACATTTTATAAATCAATACATAGCACATTCCCTATAAAACATACTACATGGGATTATACTATACGAGCCCTAGCATGGCATATTATGTATTAAACATTAGTTTGTTACTGTGTTGGTATTATAAGCAAACCAGTAAATGTCGGTAGCCTATTCAAGCTTTCATCGACGATTTCCACACAGGCTAACCGGGTACTGGCCTTGATATCCTGCGAGATGGAATGCATTGCGCAGTAACTGTGGCCTAGGCAAAATCCAATAATATATAAAGTGCTTATATCTCAATATAAAACTACATAACATTACCTTTTATAAGTATATCAGAGTGTGGACCAAAATGTAGTATAAATAATTACATTACCTAAAACATATAAGTACACATAATGCAGTATGAAACTAATTATTATATGTAAAAGCACAACCTATAAGTATAAACGCTATGGTAAATATAAAGGAACCCACACACAATCTTTTGATTTGGAGAATTAAGTATTAAACTGGTGTACCCGATCATTATTTCTACATGTGATACGATAGCTACACGCTCAACGTTCGGCTAGATTTGTCGCAAAACGTAATTCTTAATCGCTATAATTCTCAAATTGACCAATGCAGTAGTAGGGTTGTATTCATTCGGGTCTACTGGCGGGATTTTTTTCAACATTTAATTTGCTGTTGATACATGTCTAGTATAATAATTTAAAGGTTACTTGAATAAAGGGTATGTTAAAAATTCCGTTGGGATAAATAGAATTACTAACATTTAACATGTTTGCCTCTTTTTCAAAGTATATTTGAAGAAAAATCCTAGAATGTTTAGTGTTTTTCTGTTTTATTCTGGATATCAAAATCTCAATTTAAGACGAGTTAAATAATTTAATCATTGCAACTGCGATTAAATAAACATCATTTCAACATCTCATAGCCATTCTTCCATTAAAACACTTTATTTTAATACAGTACCATTTAACAACTTCAATTCTATTTATACTGTAGTCTTCGATACCCTCAATATCTATACTCGTTTATGCGCCTAAACAAACCACATCATCCGAATGTGCATTTATCCTGCTAAATGGTGTCCGTATGTTGTCCGTATCCGTATATCACTTCTCGGAGAGCGATACTAACTCAAATTGAAATAGTCAAACCGTATCATCATCAAGAATGGTCTCTCTCTCTCTCACTTTACTAGGGATTTGAATCACTTCTCAAAATATTCGTTGATAAATCAGGGCCAAAAGTGCGTGATGATCCAAAAAAATCTTTCTATAACGTGGAGTTTGCGTGTGCATTAGTTATTTATGTATTGTTCTATGTGGTAATGAAAAGGCCAAAGACCGGACGGACTCGTATGACGTGAAGGAAAGAACAAACACAACATTTTTTATTGAAAAATGTTTTATTATAAAATGCCATCAAGTAGATAAAAATACACTTATACGAAAACTTCCAATCTATACTTACAGGTTAAATTGATGTTCATGTAATCACATTTGTGTCATTTCTTCAGATTATAGGAAATATGACTTTTTCTGAGCATGCTTGGAAATCAACAGGGAAATGCATTATATATTATATATAATATTTCCTGAATGGCACAATGGGCGGCAAAACACGCCCCAAAAATTTATACAAAAACAGGTGTATAAAAACAGGTATATAAAAAACACAATAAAAGGTATACAAAGGAACAACCTTAGATGCGTTATAACAATAAAATAAGATAAAAAAGCTATTTAGTAACACATACAAATACAGAAAGTACCGAAGCAACCCTATGGTTGGAAGGGGTGGAGTTGGGTGGTAATTTTGACCACAAAATCGCGGCAGCACTGGCCTAGATCGAATTTGATTAGACAAAAGAGCTCATGTGACCCTATACCTAATTATAATTTGACAATAACAAAATAATGATTGGGTTAAACATAGTTAATTAAATTAAAGTTCAAACAAGTATTATCGTAACAACATTAATAATTTAGAAAGTGTACAATGTCAATATTCATAGTCATACGAACAATGTTGCACACATCGCCAAATTCTTGGTTGAATATTACAAACATTTTATTCTAATGATCAATTTGTTTGAAATAATTAAATCAATAGACATCATCTAACATGTGATATTCAAGTACAATCATGAATAATAATGAAAATACATTTGAGCATAGTAGGAGTATTTTGGCAGCGTCTATTTAGTTATCTCCACTCCCTACATTTCCTTCTCTGAACTTCAAGTAATCGGCCAACAAGGTGGAAGAAAGTCATTGGAATCCAGCCAAGCCTTTAACGCCCGTCAAACTCTGAAAACAAAAAACGAGAAAGAGTATTATATTCTGAAGCTACTTATACAAACAAAGTGAACTTTCGGCTGCACCAGCAAAGAGAAATCTTATTATACAATGCGGTTCTTTATTTATGGCATTGAACCAATTGTCAAACATATCGATAACACGATACCACGTTACTCTACCGCTGACAGCTTCTGAAGATTGGACATTTGACGAAATTGATGATATGTACAAATAAACGAACTACGACTTTCCCATTTTATAATCAATTAATCTCGACTAAAAGGTTGCATAACATGAAAACTATTATTTTAAAGAATAGTGAAGAATTGGGCTAGCTTATATTTGTTACAATTTAGTATTACATGTTTTTCCAGAATGTTGAATGTACCCCATTTTCCATGCTGACAAGTAACTCGGACCATTTACACAACGTTTCATGGTACTAGAAATACAACTGACTAACTACATTGTTACAACTCAACTATCATATTGAATTTCTAAACAAGGCTTGTCACCATATGATGACATATGCCCCCTTTTCCCACATTTGTCTAAACCCTAAACGCAAAGTGTTTTTCCAGACAGATGGACAGACGGACAGACAGACAGACGGACAGTGATATCACTATATGCCCACCGTCGGGGGCATAACAAAACAACAACAGACTCTTGAACAACACTAAACAAGTTTTCACAATACAGAATTTAACAAGAAACTTTTGCACCTGATGAAGGAATATTAGCCACAGAGTTCACTTCCTCATATGTAAAATGTGTAAAAAAAAAAGTTTTAAAACGTAATGTTCATTCCACAAACCTTAAGGATTTTCATAGAAAACGCAGTTGTATGCACATGTTTCTGGGTTTGTATCCCAGATAGAGTCGCCACAACAACAGAAGGAAGGTAATTCAACACTGCGAGGTCGCACCTTGTCCTTCAGCTCCTCTTCTAACGCCTCACTGTGACTGAGAAAGATTAAAGACACGTACAGAAGTGATATAACACATGGTAGATAGCTGCTTCTACCACTAAATCCTACATTGTTTCTGTGTATTGCTCGCCAGCATTTACCTGATACTTTCCATTAGCATTAATTACACGCTTGAAAGTATAGTACCACTATGGTCATTTTAATTATCATCATATATGATATTCAAATGCCAACAAAAATTCTTTTCATCCTTATCTAGCAACCATCATGCTGTTTTCTTTTTTGCAGCATAATAAGTCCCAATTTACCATATAAACATCACCAAGATAATTACCATTATGTATTTAAATATCACACCTTTTCATTCCGTATGACTTCTGCACGCCTCTTTCGTGTTCCAGTATCGTCTGCCTCATGTACTGTTTCTCCTGCTCTTCGCGCTCTAGTGCCTCTGTGCTCATTTCCCCAGTAACCGTGTCTCGAGGTTCGACCAGCTGCTCAGAAATATGTTCGTCTCGAACGCGCTCCTCCTCCTTCTCTTTTTTGAGTCTGCAATACAAAAAAATGCATTTAATTAATTTCTTGACGATGTGCATGAAGGTGTTTTGTATGATCAGATTTTATAAGGATGAATATGTGTTTATCATCACTGGTCATGCAGTAAAAGTAACACTTCTGCTAATGTTTTATGCACTTTCATGTTTGTTTAACACAAATAATCCTTACTATAATGCAATGTCTAATTCAACAGTGACGCTAAATTTTAGAAAGAAGATTCACACTTAATGAAAGAAGTAATCATAAAAGAACATGCGACTAAGCAAATAATCCTGGCCATATGGTGACTATTCGCATAAATGCGATCTGTACTGTTATGTGCTTACTTCATTATACTTTTAAGATGCTCCGGTCGCCTCAGATTCTCCATCCCCTGGTCTCGTTTGATGTACATGAGAAGTTTTTTTCCGCTCTCGACATCCTTGTACATATTTGGGACCCTTAGCAGAGGCATGTTTCGTTTCAAATCTGTACCACTGAATGAAGTCACTAAAAAGTGGTAGGGTTCTTTACTTTCAAGCATTTGAAAATAAAATTAAGGAAAACTAGTAGTTTTAAAATAATATTATTGTTGGTAATCCTTAACATTGTACTGCTCAAAATTGAAGTGGGAATGATATACATCCAATGTACAAACTTCAACTGTGGGACTTCAAATCAGTACACACGAAATTATCATCAATTTCCTTTCAAAACCTAACAAACATATCATAAATAACGAAATGTTTTGTAAAGATGAAGTAAATATAGTACATGATAGCACTAAGCTATCATAGACAGTTGGGTGAAATGACAAAAGAAAACACGTTCATGTAAAAAGAAAATATTTTATGTCATGATCACTTCAACCCACCAGTTTGGGGTCTTCTAGAACATTCTCTGGTTCCATCATCAGACTGGACTTTTCTGTCATATTTCTCTGTGCGAGGGGCAGGTAACCGCTCATGAACTTCCTCGTTCTCATTGTCACTGCTGTCCCGTAAGTGGTCATCAACTGCTTCAATCCCACATTTACACATAAAATCAACGAATATTTCGAAAACTATTTCTTAAAACAACGTTAAGCCATAAACAATCAGTGTTCCTTATAGCAATAGCCAAAATTTCAACGCTAGATGTGGTCCGGTAACATAGATTTAACAATATACAAAATGCTCTTTTTATTTTGTGTGGTACAATTTTGGCTATTGCTATACGGCACACTGATTTTGTGTGGGTTAACTTCATTTTATGAAATATTTAACAAAATCTTCGTTGATTTTGAGTGTTAATGGGGCTTTCAACATTGTCCTTTGCATTGTATTCTAGTCAAGGAACAACAAAGAAATCATGTGCGTTGTCTGAGAAGGCAGGATTAAAGTAGGACACATTGTTGTGTGTACCGCTTCAAAATTTATATTTTAAATGATACTTATTGCATTTAATCCCATTAAAAATCAATCCATCATAGAATAATATCATCTTTTTGAACCAGATCTTTTGTATATGAAGCTTTCATAAAAATAAAACTTAAACCATTAATTTGTTGAATGGTTAATTGATGACGTCTGTTTAATTATACTACGTTGATATCAACCTGGTACAAAGATGGCAGATATTTAGTTTTTTAGTCTGGTTCGGAAGCGTTTATATCAGTAAATGTTATGAGGCACGTCATGTTACTTGGAATATAAACAACAAAAGGTAAAAATAAGCGAGATGTATAAAACAAAACTATTTGATAAAAAGATTTAAATGCATTTAAGAGAAAAGCTCAAGTGCTCATGACGCCAGATTACCACGTTAAACGCCATACAACATTTTTCTTAATTCTACAAATAGCGCGTAGTAACTATTATAGTTTAGGATTTGTTTAAACATGGGGGCATTGAGGTCTGATAAACAGAAAAGCAGTTTACTGCCCTATGGTTTTTTAAAATACCAGGCACAGCAAAAATAAAAAAACGGCTCGACAAGTTTATTCTAAGTCTTACCTGATATATAACAAATTCGCTATAGGTATAATTCAAACTTAGCGTTCTGTACCTTTATTGTTGATGACCATGACATTCTCAGTCAGCTGATCATCCAGATCATCAAACTCCTCACCGTCAACTGTGCAACGGGATGATGGGTGCTGAAAATAAGGTCAATACATTGAAATCAATTTTGTTTACATACAAATCTCGAAAAGATTTTTTTTCTTTGTATTCCATGAAGAGCTAATTATATGCCAAAACTCTACTCCCTATCTTTTGCGAAATCAGATGTGTACGTGACAAACCCGTAACGCTGTTACATGTTCCTTTAGAAGGTTAGGTAAACTTCATGACAAATAAATAATTGTGATATTGATTGATTTTCAACAAGTCATCTCCAGCAGGTAAAATCAATTAAGTCTTATATAGAAAAGATGCTGAAGCTTCAATACAAGTTAATAAACAATTAAACGTAGCAAAGACTAAAAGCACACAAACAGAATACAACTTAAAAACATGCTTAACCAGACAATAACAATTATGTGCTTGTAACTTACCTTTTTGACAAATTTCTTTGTGAACAATACAGACATATAGCTGACATTACAAGTATATGGGTTTTATTGCATTAACAATAGAAAACCAATATTTAAAATTAAAAGAATAACTGCATGGTGTTTGAATTAAACTTACCAGCAGTGGTTTCGATAATGTATTACCCATCTTGTCTCTACGCGAATAAGTTTGTATTTTAATATAAAACTATGCACTCGATCGTATTTTATAAATTATACAAGTACACCGTGTTATTTTTAGCTGTTGTTGCGATTGTTCTGTATTATTCATCTATTGTCGAGTGTAGGGTATATACATATATACGTATACCGAAATGAAGTGTATTTTCGAAAAATCCGAATTTTCGAAAAAGCATATCATTTCAGTATATATTTACCCTTCAGGAATGTCTGGTAACCCATTGAACATTACACCACACGTGTTCAATATAATTTTGTTAATCAATCCATAAACCTTCATCGGTTTTACAAGTTTCCGGCGCTTGTCGGATAACGCCTCTGGAAATCGTTCAAACATGGAGTTGTTGGCTCCCTTGAGTTGTTTCCACTCCCTACGCACTCGTTCGCGATCCTGTAAATGTAAACTTCCACACAGGCCCACAACATTCATCGTCTTTCCGGAGATCGGTTGGCCAGGTGACCGGACCGGATGGAAATCACCATTTACTTTGAAAGCTTCAGGGAACTTCATGTTCTCCCCTAGCTTCCGTTCCGCTGGCTCATTTCCGATCCAATTATCTTCTGTGGTAATCGTGAATGTTATTCCTTATCGACTGCGACTGGAGACAGGTAACCTCCTCCTGCAGCTCGTCACGCTTCCTCTTCAGGTCGCTGACCCTGGTGAACATCAGGGACGAACCCATGTTAGCCAACTCTATCCTTTCTTCTAATGGGCTTACACGCTCCTCTGTTGACTTAGCACGATCCTTAATCGCAATCCAGACATTTCATATTTCTTTTTCAAAGTATTTAACCTTCTTCTCTGGTGACTGAATACCGTTTAGTCAAGCTATATAAAACAGAGTTAACTTTGTTAAATGGGCCACTTTATGTGTCCAGATCAACTGACGGGCCTCTGTATTTACACTGTTTGATGTGTTCGTTACACCGCCAGTATTTCCACGGCTGTCAAGCTCTTTTCGCTTATTCCCCTGATTCTTTGGCATTATATCTTACATAGCCACATACTGATCCATCACTTTGAATGAAAATATGCACTTTGAGACGCTCATTTACCACTCAAACACTATATATCTTTCAATGTTTATCAGATCGCGAAACAGACGACCATTTCCGATATGCTATCAATAAGTGCATCGAGCGATTGTTAGGTTGGCCCTGTAACGAGAGCCTTGAAGTAATATCAGGTTCAGCATTCACCAACCCATTCTTAGACTTAAGAATAAAGAGAAGACTTAGAACCAAGAAAAATACATCCAGCGTTTGAATATATACAGGCTACCACTGACAATTATGTCATTAAGAGCATGTTCTACATGAAGAATGATGTATATAGAGGAGTTATATTAAGTTTTACTCAAAATTGAAGCAATCATTGAAAATTCTAATTAAACGAATATTCCTTATTCTATGACTTAAGTCTAAGAATTGTTTGGTGAATACGGGCCCAGAGATGGACGAAACAACACAATTGTTTAAACAATAAGGCAAAAAAATAGATCGTATTAAATTGTACTTCTTTCTGTGTGTAAATCTCAGTGTCGGGCGCCAGGTGAGACCAAGTTTTGGAGAAAACCACCTGCCATTTAAAGTCGTGTTCAAGTTCAAAACATATTCATTTGTGCTATATAATCTGCCATGTTACAGTATACGTTTACGTCCGAACAATCCAATTTAAATAAGATTATTAAAAATCGTATTACCCTTCCGTTATAGGCGTTGTCAGAAAGTACTTTGTTAGCGTAAAACCCGGTAAAGTTTGTGAGAGATGGTATTGAAAACAGATTGAACAACTTACGCAATGCGTTTATATAAACACATGAAGCGGTGTTAACATACTTCCTGACTATGATATCAGAGCAAACGAAATGTTAAACTACTTCTATTAGCCAGTTATGATTTAAAAAAGGCATAATAAATATAATATATGGTCGGTGACTTTTGATGTCATGTGAAATCAGACTCGGTCGATATGGTGTGTGAAAAGGCTCGGTAAGCCTCACCTTTTCTTACGCAGTATAAGAAGCATCTGATATGGCATGATAATAAAAGTCACCAACCACATTTTTTCTACTTACAGTTGTTGCAAACTTCTCATCGTCAAAATCGTTAATTGGTTCGAGTAAAATAAGGCATATACGCTTTGTATACAAGCTTGTGTTTTTCTAGAAACAGCATTCTCATAATTTGTGCTGAAACGCTACGGAAAAAGTACATAGTGATACGCTTAAAGTAATTCATCAATACCACAAAAACTGACGTTCTATCATTTTCGGAAAAAAAACAAATAACGAATAAATGAAAAGACCTTTTTAAGGTTTTATATTCATGTTGATAAATTGCATTTTATAATTAAAATGGAAGTGTCTATGCGTGCTTAATATATTTGATCTGATTCTAACATGTGCTTGTGCTTCGTAAAAGTGTACCAATCTAGTACACATGTATATTACTAGTATTACATTTGTTTCGTGCATTTAAAACGGCTTTAGATATTTATTAATAAAAATATTAAATATATATTTGGTTCATTTTAGTTCATATGCAAAATTTAGTAAGGAGTTGAGGCAATATGAATACTCTTCCGATTAAGATTCCAATCTGTTGCAGACATTTGTAAGTAACACATTATATTAGAAATTATTTTGCTCGATGTTCGGATCGCTCGAAGTTTTCGTGTCGGTCCCCGCGATTTCGAGCCATCAAGAGTTGACTGTATATACGACATCCCTGTACACGTTTTTCGCAAAGGATACTTTAATATGTTCATTCAAAATATTATCAATGCCGCATGCTTTGTTTTTGTTTAAGTTAATGTATACAATGTTCGATTTCTTCGCATGTTTTGTCGACATTAAGTAAATCGTTATTATAAACGGTAGCTGGCTGTTTTTCATCGTTAAAAAATCAAATAAAATGTCGTCTATACTCTTTTTGTACAATCAGTTTTACCAGACAGTTATACTTTCTTTACAGATCAGTGTAAGCCAGACCAATAAGTGGGCATATTTTTTATAAAAAGATGCCTCTCTTTTACCGGACCCGAACGGATATACCGCTTGAGATAGTCTACTTTTAGTCGTATATTTAGAGGTATATACGACCTCCTTGTACACGTTTATCGTAAAGAGTTATGGCCATAGCGGGCAATATTGATCGAGAATTATCGCGTGTGGAGCCAATATTACTCTAACAGAGAGCGTGGTATATTGTACATGGTGGAGTGAGTGTGGCCAATAGCACATGTATAATTACGTACGTAAGTTTATGCATAATGTGACTGCGTTGTTTATACCGGGAAGCATATTGTTTATAACCTGTCATGTGGATGTTTTGTGAAGCTTCTTGAAGCTATTGATTCCTCGAGCCAGGAAATAGCCTTGCCATTCGAGAGGATTATGTAAAAGAAATAACGGTTAGTTTACAGTTCAATCGCGATACAACGAATAGTCAAGGGAGATACGGTATTGTTCGTTATATATATCGCATTTTACGTAGTATCGCATCTTCCAAATTTTAAAGCAGTATGCCGTATTATTATTACGCAGGTGTTGGGAAACATATTTTGCACGTTTTATTGGATTTATAAATGTACATGTAAATGACTACATAAAATCAGTATGTTAAATAACTTTGAATTTCTCATTTAATCGTTGCAAAACTACACATGTATGTATGTACGAAAATTCATCAAATATACAGTTCTTCTACGTTAATATTGGTCAATTAATTTAATGTTTGTTAATTGCTCAATTATTACCATAGTTCAAGTCTTTATCGAAAGGCTCGTAGTCAACAATCCATTGACCTGGATTTATTGCTGGCAAACAAATGCCGACTTGAGTAAGATGTGACTATCTATATATGGTTAGAAAAGTAACGGATGCAAAACTATTCGTAATATTTCGACATATATTGGTGTTTTTTTTATGAGAATGGGTCGAACAATACATCCGTAAAATCACATCTTTCGTTCACTCGCGTTTTCCCTAAATCGCGTCTTTTATGAGTTTAATACATGTTTATCGTCTTAGAGAAATCGGATGGAACAGGCAACCTTATTCGCGGGATCCCTCATTTCGTTGCCTTTTTTTTTGTGCGTTTCGACTGTAGCTAATCTAAATAATATCAACCTCATTGTAAACACCAGAACCAAAACATATGTGCTATGGATATGGTATATGTTATATCATTGTGAACTTTTAATTGTACTTTTAGTCGAAATCGTCTATCTATATACCTATAGTTTTCATTTTACATGATGCTGTTATATAAAAATCTAATTTTCAACCGGTCATTTAATATGAATAATCACGAAGTTCAAATTATTTATTTAATCAAGATATGTTAACCTAAATTTGAATTAGTCAATATTCTATATATTGATTGAACCGGATGAAATAATGTTTTGGTTTAATGCGTATTTTAGCGTTACGTGCTCAACTTATAAAAACGTTAAATTTAAAGCGTGTATTTAATATTAAACTTGCAAGCAATTGTTTTGATTCATTAACGGTTTGAGGTGAAATGCCTTTCGACATGCGATGCATATCGACGCATTTCCCACAACGATGTATTTTATAAAATCGTGAAATTGCGAAAAATATATACTCGATACATTGTCGTGCAGGTATTTTAAAGTGACAAAGGTCACACAGTTGCGAAACTTTTGTGTTTTTAACTTGCGACACGTGAGTTCTCATACTTTGTTTAATTTATTACTATAGTAAGGCTCAGAAGGGCCTCAATAAAGTTCTAAATACTTGCAAACATGTTTTTTTTCTTCTCCCAAATGCCCCGGGTTCGAATACCGGTGCTTGCATTTGTGTTTATTAGCTTTAAAAAATAATTCTTGATCGAATAACTATGTTAGATTATTTATAATTTTATCGATTAGTAAATTAAAAACATTAACAGTAATGATCTTTAAATAAATATTTAAATCTTTTAAAATTGTTTAAAGAAAGTTATTTGAATATGCTTAGTTATTTTTCCGTTAATTCAACAAAGTTTTTAGCATAATAAATATATAGCAATGTTACCGCTAAACACTTTTCGAACTGCAAAACAGACCAGATTTAACTATGACCGTTTTGACTCAGTAATATTGCTATTTTCATGACGTGTTGATTTTTGAAAATAAAAAACCGAAAGAACCCAGAAGTTTTACCTGAAATGTGGGTCTCTAAGTATACATGTGTCCCCTCCATGCATCCTTCATCGTCAGCAAACACCATCAATTAACTTTTATTAATAAGCACGTGGTGTTGCACAGTAAGTGTGTGTCGAACCCCAGTGAAATTTTGCTATGATCGCGAACGGCCCTTGACCAATGGTTCAAGATGGCGGGAAAAATCGTGGAGATATTTTTTAATACAAAGTTTTGAAGCAGCATATTATCGCACACATTGCTAATCTTTGACTGACAAATTCATTGAACTTGTTTAATATCACACATTCTTTCCAATCTCTATGGCATTTTGTAGAAAAGTGTGCAGTTATCAGTAGTTTATTTGTTTCATTTAAGAAATAGATAATATTTTTATCTATTAATAACTATTTTAATATTTTTATATTTCTGGTGAATGTGTTACTGGTAAAAACTGTGAAAACATAATTGGTCCATAATCATTTGATAACCTAGGTGAGGTCTAACTCTTAAGTATTTCTTGGGAGCCTGACATAAGCCCACGAAATATAGAATTGCAGTTTTTATTTGCTTAATATTTTACATCTTTTGGATAGGGAATGTGTTTACAATTAAACATGAGATAAGGAAATTAAAACATAATAAATATGTTAACACATAACAGTATACCAAATTGTTTGTTAATGCATGTTTAACTGCATTTTTAAAATTTGAATTATGAAGTGCTGCTTTAATTTCTTCTTGAAATCAAGTTAATGTTAATTTAATATTCTTCTCCCTATTTTTTATGCCCCCTTTTAAAAAAAAATGGGGGTATTGTTTTTGGCCTGTCTGTCTGTCATTCTGTCTGTCTGTCTGTTCAAAACTTTAACCAATATTAAACTTTTGCAATATTGAAGATAGCAACTTCATATTTGACATGCATGTGTATCTCATGGAGCTGCACATTTTGAGTGGTGAAAGGTCAAGGTCATCCTTTAAGGTCAAAGGTCAACAAAATATAAAAATAAAATAATCAAAGCGGCGCATTAGGGGCATTGTATTTCTGACAAACACATCTCTTGTTTAATATTGAAACAATCTCAGGGCTCGACACTAAGGCACGTCCGAACGACATTCACTGCCTGTACCTAGGTCCCGGCGAGCCAATGTCCCAGGAACATGCCCGACCGGTCGTGTGTATTCTGGGCGGGATTATGTGTTCCGACATTTCCGACATAAACATTCAAGGGCCTATCGAAATTCGTAGCTCTTCAGCCCAAAATGTCCGATAAAATATTTTCATGTTTGCCCATCAATTTTTTTTTTACTTTTCTGAACGTGAAATACGATCGTAATCGCCCATTATTTATCCCGCTTTTGATTTGTCCAACATAATCACGGCGAAATTCAGGATTATCCGCCTGTGTTCGATGCAGAATTTTCTTCCGTAAGTAAACAAATAAATATCAGTGTTTCCCTTCATCTTCGCAGCGAGTCAAAAGGTGTATGCGTCAATCCGGGTTCGGTACATATGACCCTCACTCGACCGAATTAAATTCACGAGTCGGCCGTGGATACTAATTTTTTTCACGCATTTAAATTTTCTGTTTAATCCGACATTCATAACTAAATCCAGTTTGGTCCAGATTGTGTGCCTTCTTTGTACATCACATTCGCGCTTGTGTAGTGCGGCAAACAACAACCCCACTTGCCTAACATGAAAGACATGATGCCAGCTGTCAATCACATTCTTGGTAATCATATCAGCCAATCAGCGCTCAGGCAGCCGAATACACGCGTCCCCACATGAAGGTGTATACAATAACTGTAAATGTCACAGATTAATACTGACCTATCTCAACGACCGTAGCGCTGTAGATACAGCGTACACGACTTGCTTTTAATGCAGAGAAA